>JAUMGZ010162415.1:5449-16097 GCA_032359645.1 Pododesmus macrochisma
TCTATGACATCTTTTAGTGGATGCTCCATCTTTAACTCCCTTGGACTCTATGACATCTTTTAGTTGATGCTCCATCATATACTCCCTTGGACTCTATGACATCTTTTAGTGGATGCTCCATCACTTGTTCCCTTGGACTCTATGACATCTTTTAATGGATGCTCCATCACTTGTTCCCTTGGGCTCTATGACATCTTTTAGTGGATGCTCCATCTTTAACTCCCTTGGACTCTATGACATCTTTTAGTTGATGCTCCATCACTTACTCCCTTGGACTCTATGACATCTTTTAGTGGATGCCCCATCACTTACTCCCTTGGACTCTATGACATCTTTTAGTGGATGCTCCATCACTTGTTCCTTTGGACTCTATGACATCTTTAAGTGGATGCTCCATCACTCGCTCCCTTGGACTCTATGACATCTTTTAGTTGATGCTCCACCACTTACTCCCTTGGACTCTATGACATCTTTTAGTGGATGCTCCATCACTTGTTCCCTTGGACTCTATGACATCTTTTAGTGGATGTTCCATCAATTACTCCCTTGGACTCTATGACATCTTTTAGTGGATGCTCTATCACTTACTCCCTTGGACTCTATGATGAGCTGTGGTTCAGTATTTTCTATGCCGCTAAAACTCAACAAGAGGCCTGTTGTGTCTTAACATTTATCTAGTAGTAACAGCACCATTAACATAATTTAGTATTGATTAGTTCTTAAAAGTTGTCTATGCTCCACCACTTAAACAAATTGATAAACTATTCTTACAAGGTGCCTCCCGCTAAGTTTAACTTAAATTGATCTTGTAGATAATTGGAAAGCTTGAAAATGTAACATATTTATTATAGTTTTGACCCCAACAGGAGTGACCCATTTTTGACTCCCAATTTCTCTCCTTGATCCTCTGTGCACTGAGCTCATATTTCGGGACTTTAAGTTGATAAGAAAAATATTTAAAATGTCAAATTTTCCTTTCATTTTCCTCAGAAGTACAGTGTTCACTTTGTGCTTGTAGGCTAAGGTTCAAATCCTGGCTGCATCAAAACCTTAGACATTAAAATTAGGCAATCGTCTCGCTCTCTGATAAGTGCTCAGCATTTCTGGGTAGAAAGAGTGGTTGACTCGGTGTCATGATAATGTGACTGAGTGGCGTATTATGTAAAAATATCTGTGGCATATTTCAGTGAGACAGCACTACAAAGTCCCCTCAAGGAAGACTGCTGTTACAAGCAGACACTGTCTAGATATGACTTTTACAGGAGTTGAAGGGACGTTAAACCCCAATAAAACAAACCTTTTTTTGACCCAAGGATTACACTTAGAATAGAAGTTGTTCTCCATACCCCAATGTTACTTTGTATTCAAGCATTAAGCTCTAAGCCTTCTAGTTAATGATCTACGAATGAGTTGAAGGGTCGTTAAACCCCAATAAAACAAGCATATGTTGGACCCAAGGATCACACTTTGAACAAACTTGGTTCTCCATACCCCTATATTACTTCGTATTCAAGCATTAAGCTACAGGCCTTCTAGTTTCAATTTTTTCCACCTAGTTGGCACTCCCTGGATGTCAAGTCTCTGCATCTGAACTCCCTTCATTATAGGAATCTACCTACTAAGTTTGGTTGAAATTGAACCAGAGGTTTTGGAGAAGTCGAAAATATGAAATCTTAATGGCAACACTGGATTTCAATAAGAAAGGTCCACCTTGGACCTTTAGTCAATGTTGCCAAATATGCCCACACAAACAGTTAGTGCTTCAAAATAGCTTGATGGATAGGTATCTACCCAGGTGTCAAAGTTCAACATAGTTTATATAGGTAAAAACCTTCAAAAAAGTTCTAAGAGTTGCTAGGTCATGCTGGTGCAATATACAGAGTCCTTAGTTGATCCTCATTTCTGTGGTATGTTATGGGGCTACATTTCATTTTGCAGTTTTTTCTATAAAATTTGGAATTTGTGTATGCATTTCCATACAATAATTACTTTTCAGCATTCTCCATGTATCATGGTCATCCATGGTTTCACTTATAGATTGGAACCACACAACAAGAGGCCAATAGGGCCTTAACGTCCATCTGGTTGAAATGTGCCTATTAGTTTCAGAGATGTTGTTTAAAGGTATACTGTCAAATGTACTGAACCCCCGTCCCAAAGGGATGACATCTACCAAGTTTGGATGAAATTGGTCCAGTAATATTGGACAAGTCAAAAATGTGAAAAAAATTAACATATATATTGCTTTAGTGATGAACTTAAACCCAAAAACGTGTAACTATTTTTTGACCCCAGGGTCACGCCTTGAACAAACTTGGTTCTCCATGCCCAAAAGTTACTACATACCAAAACATTTAGCTCTAGGCCTTCTAGTTTATAAGAAGATGATTTTTGAAGTTTTAAAACATTTCCCTCCTTTTGGCCCCCTAAAGAAGTCCCTGGGTGCAAGCCCCTTCATTTTAACAAATCTGAATCCCCTTTCCCTATGGATACTTCCTACCAAGTTAGGATGAAATAGGTCCAGTGGTTAAGGACAAAAAATTGAAAATGTGAAAAGTTAACATATTTGCTTAAGTGTTGAGCTTTGACCCCAAAACACGTAATCTATTTTTGACCCCAGGGTCACGCCTTGAACAAACTTGGTTCTCCATGCCCTAAAGTTGCTATATACTAAAACATAAGCTCTAGGTCTTCTAGTTTATTAGAAGAAGATTTTAGAAATTTTGTCAAATTTTCCCCTTTTGAACCCAAAGTGGCGACTCTGGGGCCCCAGCCCCTTCATTTGAACAAATCTGAATCCCCTTTCCCTAGGAATACTTCCTACCAAGTTTGGATAAAACGGTCCAGTAATGTTGGACTAGAAGTAAAAATGTGAAAAGTTAACACTTTTGCTGCAGTGTTGAACTTTGACCCAAAAAAGTGTAATCTATTTTTGACCCCAGGGTCATGCCTTGAACAAACTTGGTTCTCCATGCCCTAAAGTTGCTACATACCAAAACGAAGATTTTTGAAGTTTTGTCAAATTTTCCCCCTTTAGGCCCCCTAGTGGTGCCCCATTGGGGCCGAGCCCCTTTATTTAAACAAAACTGAATTTCCTTCCCCTAAGGATACTTCCTACTAAGTTTTGATGAAATTGGTCCAGGGGTTTAGGAGAAGAAGTCGAAAATGTGAAAAGTTTACAACGGACGGACAGACGACGGGCGAGATTTGTATGAGAAAAGTCCACCTTGGACCTTCGGTCCAGATGGACTAAAAAGGGTAAATAGATTTTTCAGCATAACAGGTTTTTCAAGGAGACTTGAAAATAGAAAAATTAGTATTCAACTATGGGATGGACAGTTCTACTGCATTCTGATTACATTCCATTATCAAACAATGATGGAGTGTTTCAGCACCCACTCTACAAATGAGTGCCAGGTTAATGCTGGACTTCCATTTCTCCTGTTGGTCCTAGATCTACTCTTGAATTAGTGGGACACAGCATCCATATACTAACAAGATCAGGTTTTCATATAAAAACAAAAGACATATTACAAATAATGCAGATTTTTGTTTATTTAGCTCAAAATATGAACTTGATACAAATTGCTAAGTGAAGTAAGCCACCTTAAAAAAGATCTGGACACAGAAACTGTGTGACATAGTGTTGTACATCTCCTGTTGCTATAGTAATAATGTGATGGACAGACTTTGATTATTATACACTTTACCCATCATTCCAATCATTCTCTTCCTAAATTCGTATCTACGTCTTTAACACATGATTCCTTTGTTTAATACAAAACCCTGTTTTTATTGGCCAATCTTTAATGAAAGATTCCCATCTTAAGGGTTGGCAAGGCAAATCTAACTGTGAGTATGCCTTCATACAATAATATTATCAAAATTGCATAGACTTAACAAAAGTGTGTGTGCATACATTATAAGACATATCCTGTTGGTTCTATCTGCAAGTCTAGATTTCACAGGAATGTGAGTATTGTTACTAAAAGGACCTGCCTTTTATAGCATAAGCACACAACAGTGAATAGTCAGCAGAACAAACAAGACATATCTTTGTGATCCCAAAAATATTCTAATCAATGTCAACAGTAGCTGAAAGTCTACACAAATAATACTTATGTAATAAGTTACTTGTCCATCAGTAGTACTTATCAAGCATATAACATATTTCAGCGTTTGCTGTTCGAAATATTGTAACCTCGAAAACTGCACAACCATAATTAGGAATGCAGAATTGACATAAAACCACGTACCGTATTTGACCCAAGGAGCAAGTTTTAATTTCCATAAAAGTTAAGAGTAGTGTAGATGTTTCAATACAACTGATACTATTAGAAGTTTTAAGGTAAATTATAACTCGCACAGAAAATTTAACCATGGTTTGAATGATTGTTGGATTATAATTAGGTTATACCTCCTACTCAGATATCAATTTGTGCTGAAATACCAGTAAAGTTGTGAAGAAGAAATAGTTTGTACAGACGCTCCATGGATCAAATTCAGTGTGTTAACTACTACTTCAACCACCTGTAGCCATTACCATACATAACATGCTAAACTGGAGAGGCACTTAGTATATTATTTTGATTACTTCCAAGAGACTGTTCTTTATATTGATCAAGTGTACGGGTAAACTACGGGTAAACTGGCAATCAAATTGTAGCACTAGTAGAATTTTTAGACGTATAAAAAGTGAGATTCAATTCAATATAAAATATGATTAATCCACAAAGCTGCTCTATTTAATTAGCATGAGGCTGAATTATTCCTTTGGAGTTCTTTATTAATAATTGTTTGTCATGGAATTAATATCCTAGCCTTATAACTAATGACAGGGTGTGTTCATTGATAATTTCATGTTTATTATTAACCATTTAATACTTCTTTACTTGGAAGGAATAAAAACTTAACAACTATCAAATTATTACTTGGTGAAAAGTATAGTATGTTATCAAAATTCAAACAAACAAAAAGTATATGTGATTCACTCTCACAAGTCATACAAAAACATAACACGTCTTTGTATAGGCCACCTTACACCTGCACAATTAAATCACAGATCATATACATGGAGCTCCACAGCCCACCCGTGTACTAGGACCAATCTGTCCCCCTTCATATTACACAATCAACTTAAAACATTACTTTGGAAAGTAACAATAAATATAATAAATTAATAATATCTATGTATACAAACATATTTACAGTCTATGTTACAAAACAAAAGCTTTTTATGTACAGTTATCAACAAAAAATAGGTATTAACCAAAAACAATGCAACAAAATATACAGTCATCTCTTTATAACTTTGATGTGAACAAGCTGAACATGTCAGTGTCAATAGAAAAAAATATGTATGTACTCGAAACTAAGTCAAAATAATTATCATATAATGAATTAACTACTGGCTTCTTGTCCACGAGAGTTGGATTATGGTTTTTAACAAGATGAATATGGACACCACTAGTACATGATGGCGTCCATTTAACATACTGATGGTACACACACAATGAGATACCTATATGTATAGTAAATGATGTTTGGAAGACTCCAGCCAATTAATTCAATAAAACATGAACATGTACACGATCTTTTGATTACATTCCCATTTGGTTCATCATTAATATGAAGTTCACTTCAAATCTTGTGATAACAATAGTCCATTATTACAATACAATGTAGATATATTAATATATAAATATATATATCTCTTATTGCTTAATATACTGCAAATTTATATGTTTCAGTCCAAATCTTCAAAGAAATAGTAATGTTTTAATACCTTGACTTTATACAGCTGCTCGTTTGTCTCCCTAACAATTACTTGTTCTACAACTTTTATGGAATATATGCCATTGTAGTATATAAAGAAAACAAAATATCAACATTGATATTTTTGTTGTTTGTCATCCCTCAAGTTCCCTTTTATAAATCTTTATTGGTAAGAATAACTTTTGTTTTAAGTCAAATAAACCATTCATGGGAAACTTTTGATTTTTATTGTCTAAATCCCGGAAAATATAAGCTTAATAATGGAATTATGTGGAGTATATGAAAATGGCAAGAAAAAATATCAACTAATTAACTAATTTTTGGCCACTTGGTTTACAATCATAATACTTGTTAAAGATATACTATGCAGGTTTAACACACTCACATGTAATACATGTCTTACAGTAATATTTATGTGTAATGTAAGTGTGTAAATAACATTTATGTGTTATGAGTGTGGTAATAACATTCAAAATGTGAAATGTGTGTGTTAGTATTTAAACATTAAAAATGTGTAATGTGCATAGTTGCCAACTCTCCCTATTTTTCACACACAATATTCACTATGACATCAGTATAATTCCTAAACCTTGCTTATCAACTTGCTTCAACTTAGTGTAATGCACAGAACTGCTAAAATGAGGAAATTTACACTACTTATTTGTCATTTAGGGCATTGTATATAGGTATTAAAGACATTTTAAAGATTTTGCTACACGTTTTCTCCCCCATGAAAATTTCAAAAAGTTGGCAAGTATGAATGTGTGTGTGTTAATAACTTCATACATAATGTAAATGTGTGTGTGTGTGTGTGTGTGTGTGTGTGTGTGTGTGTGCGTGTGTGCATGTGCGTTGATAACATTCATGTGTAATGTAAGTGTGTTTAATAGTTGATAGGTTTACATATTATCAATACATGATACAGTTATACACATACAACACTCAAAATTGACCTGAAAATCATTTTATCTCTTAAAAAAACAAAACATGCACTCTTACAGTAACACCTCAATATCAATATACTACTCAAAAATAAAACTTTGTTCTGTAACAAAACAATAAATTAAAAGGTAACATTAATGACGGTGAACAACAAATGAAAAGTATATAAGTTAACACATGTTAGCAATAAAACAAAGGATAAAATGGATTTCATGATAGTTTATAATTAGATATACAATATATTGGTTTCATATCACATTCTGCCTTTTACCATTTTGTCAGTGACAAAGTTAAAATAACATCATAAACCATATATAGCATGCAGAGTAGAATGGAGAATAAATTAAAAACTATAGATGACGCCATGTACATAATGACTATTTACACAACTGAGTATTAACAGCAACAAACTCCAGTGTTAAACCTCCTTCAAGCCTACATCTGTACTGTGTGTGTATCTCACACTGTACAAACTTAGTCAGGAAGGAATTAATATAACATAATGATTATATCTAAAGCTTATGTACTAACAAAACACAAAACTAAAAACAAAAAAATACTGAAGTTAACACAAATACTTGCTGCAACTTAAGAAATAGCACTATAATCAATTTTGGCAAATAGTAATTCTTTTGGATCAATTTTGTACTACAGTATATTAAGTATTAGAGTAAGATATCTGATCATCAGATATATAACAACCTATCAAGGGAAACAGAACAGTTCTAAAGACGCATTAGAAACCTAATTTGTAGGTGATGGCATAGCCCACAACCTATCAAGGGAAACAGAACAGTTCTTAAGACGCATTAGAAACCTAATTTGTAGGTGATGGCATAGCCCACAACCTATCAAGGGAAACAGAACAGTTCTAAAGACGCATTAGAAACCTAATTTGTAGGTGATGGCATAGCCCACATACCAATATCAAATAGTTATCATAAAACTACAACCATTGTTTTCCCCAACACCAGGATCTGTTATTGTGCCATTATTTTTATAAACCTTCCACCCCTATCACAATTATTCAGGAAATATCCTTTTAACACCGGTTTTTAGGGGTGATAGGGTTACAAGGTTCTATCACAAAATCAACAGAAGATGCCTATCTGTCAACTCTACATTTCAAGGTCTAGCACTATATTTGCATAATCGTGAAAGACTTTCAGGGTATTTACAGTCTATGTGAAGACTTTCAGGGTATTTACAGTCTATGTAAAGACTTTCAGGGTATTTACAGTCTATGTACAAAGTTGTTTCATACTGCTTCACCAAATATAAGAAGATTTTCTTTCAATAAAAACTTAATTTTTAAAATTGGTTATTTTGCACTAAAAATTTGATTCAAGATAAAATTTGTATTTTCATCAGATAAAATAGTTTTAACTACTGAAGCTTACAAAATAAATTCTAAACAGAAATCTATAACAACTATCATATATATATATTGAGTATAAAAACAAAAAGATATATAGGGCGTACCTCAAATCAGTATCACATTTACTAAGGCAAAACAAGTAGATATATGGCATATTTCATCTGAGAAACACTTTCAACTTACAAAGGCAACATATAGAGTGAATTACATTGCATCAAAATGGCTTTCTCTCATAACACCATCAATGTCAAGTTATATAACTTAATGAGGTAGAAAAACACTTAACATTTAACACGTCATTTTACAGTTGTATGCACATATGAAAGTGTTCAGTGCACCAGTTCTCAATTCAAGAGAAAATACTACAATTTAAATACAAGGTGGTGAAAAGGGGATTTATTTTGTGGTTTCCTTTAGACAACATTTCAAAGTAAATTTATCCCATTGGAGAGAAGTTCTTTTAGAAAGTTTTAAACTAATTTCATAATAAATCAAATATATCCACACAGTTTACAGAGCATAAATAGCAAACCTAATTCTAAACGGAAAACTTTAATGACAAACTTAAAGGAACTTTTTCATTTCATTACTATCAAAATTCTTTAAATAACAAAACAGGTATGTTTGATTATTTAGGTTAAAACAGACAATGTGCATATTTCAGACCGACCAATGGTACTTTTAAGAAGTGCACCAAGAAGCCTATCACAATAGTAACAACCTTAGCAGATCTACAGTCTACACATGTATTATCACACCTGAATTTGAGGTACAAAAGGTTAATATTTCATTCTATGTACAAAAACACTAAACAGGAAAGATTATGAATACTTGATGCTTTGTGAGACTACATGTGATGACGACATTGGACTAGTTTTAATGGGGGTGAATAACGACTAGCTTTATCTCTCTCTAACCACTCTCTAACTGTACACAACATCACTATTTACAAAGAGGCCATTACTTCCATTTCTATGGTAACATGTTTATTAAGTACAGATAATTTTAGTTTGTTGCAATAATAAACTGACATTAAACACTACAAATATGCATCTTGCATAGGTCATAAATTATTTTTTTTGGAATTCCATGTATTAACAACATTATTAATAACATATTTACAGATATAAAATTGATCATTGAAAAAGTGGATTTAAGTAAGAAGACATACATGAAAAGACTATCAACAATAAATAGATACTTGTGTTACACAACAAAGGCTTTGTTTGGCTGGAGTGATCATTAATAATACACAGTGAAGGATAAATATATATTAACTACAGTATACTTCATATAATAACACTGGCAAATCAAGGAACAAAAGTCACAAATGTAAAGCTGTTTTAAATCTCATGAAATGCTGTAGGAGTAATACATAGATAATAAGAGTAGTAGAATTGTATTCTTTCCATTTCTTATAGATGTGGTAACACAATCTATAAAACAGCACACCAACAGAACTATTAAGTATCAAGGTAAGTAAAAACCTTGTCCTCTTGGTGAACAAGATAACAATACACATCATAACATGCTCAGATACAAACAAATAGATATAATGCTATCACAGCCTAGTCAGGATCTTCCCTGCAGGAGGGCCCCTTACTTCATATTCTCCCTCCTTCCACACCTCAGGAGGGCCCCCTTCTTCATAACCTCCCTCCTTGTACGCCTCATGTCAAGTTGCTTGATTCTGCGTCTGTTGTGATTTTGGAGCATTGGTTGAAGCCACTGGGGTGGGCGGGGCCGGTGGAGGGGCTGAGTGGGGTGGACCTGACGGGCCGTTATGTCCTCCATTTGAGTTACCCGAGCCTTCCATTCCGTCATTACTGTGAACAACCGGGAAAAATCGTTCTGTAAAGAGAATAATCAAATACATTGTATGATTATAATGCACAACTGTCTATGTATAAATCTACTCATAGCAATTACATAAAGAGGGCCAAATAGTAGGTCTTTACACTCACCTAGAACTGATCTGCTAGGATATTTTAATGAGATCTTGTAAAAAATAATCATAAATGGTCAAGTTATTGAATAAACAAGCAAAAAGACTATTGTTTCAAGCATTTCTTAGCGACAAAAATCTATTTTAAACATTGGATTATGCTTTAAAATTATTATAAAAATAATATCAGATTTCTATTGTATGTAAAGTCATACAAGTTCAAGCAAAATCTGACCATGAAAAGTCAATTCATAAAGTACACAAGCCAAAATTCCATAGTAATTTGACAATACTTCATAATACTTTGACTATATTCCATAGGGGTCACAACGGTATCCTAAATTTTCTTCTGTTCTCATTATAAAGCTTATCTGAAGAGGATGAATATGTATCTGCACAAGTCTACATTAGACCTACAACAGATCCAGCATGAGTCTGCATTAGACCTACAACAGATCCAGACAATGAGTCTACATTAGACCTACAACAGATCCAGCATGAGTCTACATTAGACCTACAACAGATCCAGACAATGAGTCTACATTAGACCTACAACAGATCCAGACAATGAGTCTACATTAGACCTACAACAGATCCAGCATGAGTCT
>JAUMGZ010162426.1:0-15916 GCA_032359645.1 Pododesmus macrochisma
TGGTATAAACTCATTGAATAGCATTTGAAAAAGAAGTAGAGGCAGGTCTTGAGGGGAAGGACAGAGATAGCACAGTGATAGAGAGAGGTAGAAAGAGACTGAAATACAAATACAGATGAAGAGAGGGATGGATTGAAAAACACAGAGAGAGAGAGAGGGATGGATTGAAAAACACAGAGAGAGAGTGTGTGTGTGTGTGTGTGTGTGTGTGTGTGTGTGTGTGTGTGTGTGTGTGTGTGTGTGCACGCAAGAAAGAGACATTTGTTAAGTTCAGGGTTGAACACAGAAAAAAGGAAACAGAGAAGGAAAGGAATAATCGAGATAATTACTGAAAATAAAAAGTATAGGAAGGGAGAGATTAGATTTGATATGTACGAATATACTGACACACACACAGATATAAGAGATGGGATACACAAACAAAGACAGGGAATTATTTACTCCGAGATAAATATAGACAATACTTCAAATATACAATTTATAGAAGATAAAATGTCAAAGTTCTTATAATCAGTATAACATATGTGAAATACCAGACACAATAAATGTTATAAGATTTCTGACCTCATAATTAAACGGAGGATTATATTGAAGTAACATGAAAGGACCTATTATAGTTATCTAGCTCAGTATATAATTGACTATTCAAGCTTAAATGTAAAGGAAACGTGAGTATATCTCATTACTTGTTTACTTACCAGGAGAAATCGCTATTTATGGAAAAATTGTAGGAAGTTAAAAGGCTTGGTTTGTAAATAGTTTTCTTGTATTACCAAGAGAAATATAACTCTGTAGCATCTCTTTATGCATCATGCATATAATACGTCCTTTGTTTTGGCCAATGTAGTTATATGTCAACTTAGAATTTACTAAAATGCACAATTTAATATCGCTGTTAAAACTATTTAAAAAAAATAAAACTGAAAATAAAAATGTTTTTGATAACTATATAATAAATTATATGTACTCATTTACTTTCATTTGCTATGCCTTATGTATATATGTACATTACCATACCATTTCTGACATTTTATTATAAATGCCCTTTCATGACAAATTCAGTTTTCGATTCTTATTTATGTCAAACTAGCTTCGAGCCCCTACAGCCCTCTGCTCACTGTCATCTCCTTATCTTATCACTTATTAGAAAGGGGCCCCCATGTACAAATATACCTTATGATAAGCAAAGAAAAGTTAAATATATGTTTCTTGGTCCCTCCCTCACCTATCTTAAAGCACCTTCAGCCATCATATATGTTTATTGACTAAGTTCCTATTAACATTTAATAAGAACTCTTGAATCATAACATTTCAAAGAAGTGTAACAAACAAATGATGTGTATTATCCAATATAAGTTTTAAATTTTTTTTTTAAAAAAATGGGCAAATGTCCTTGGGTATATACATGTATATTTGTTTCAATATAAATTTGTTACTTGTGTATCTTTTAACTCATAACTTTGAATTGTCAAACAAAAATGATAACAAAATTAACATAAATTGAAGTTAAAAATAAAACATTATTTTAAAATTAATTCATGCAACAATGAGCTACAAAATAATCTTACAGAGTTTTATTATTATTCATGAAAAAAAACTTGAAGAACAATAAAGCAATTTATATACCAGTGACAGTCCAGGATGAAGATTATATAGCATCCTTTATTCTAAATCAAGGGACATAAGTTCCAAAACATTCTAAAATTATAAAATTCTACAGTATACATTTACGGTAATAAAATGATCTCATGCACATTTATAGATATTAAAGTGAAATAACATATTGCACTTTTGATTACCTGTGGCCCAGTGTGCTACAGAATGGCGTTCATTGTCAAGACAGTTGATATCGGCCCCTTTCTTGAGTAGTAGTTTTAGCAGGGGTGCGTTACCACCTATCACAGCCATGTGTAGAGGGGTGAAGCCCTGGTCATCCTTACAGTTAAGAAGGCTTTTGTCTTTATGTAAGATCATTTCGGCACATTGTGTTTCTAGATTGTCAGCACAGTAGTGAAGAGCTGTTTTATTGGCCTTGTCAGACTCAGTTACTGATGCCTGTAAATTATCAAATGGCAGCTAATAAAGTAAGCTTTGTTCATTTTTTCCAAAAAATATAATGAGTACCAAAACTGATTAACTTATTTATTATTTAGTTCAGCTGTTTTGTTGTGTAAGTGCACTTGTCCATTTACTTAATATTTCTTCCCAATGAACAGGAACCTTCACCATTAATAGGGATATATTTTACCCACTGAACAGGAACCTTCACCATTAATAGGGATATCTTTTTCTCACACCGCGATAGAGTTTACCCGTGTTTTAACCTGTGTGAGATTTCTCTATCCCACCATAGGGTGAGATAAGTGAACGTACACTTCTAATATAGACAAGGACCTGACGTCGTGAAAACAATAAATATGATGTCATTTCAACAATCAATATGATGTTGCAACAGCAGATCAAAAATGGAAATTCATCAGATTTTTTGGAAAGTCATACAATCAACTCTTTGTTATCGCTGTAATAACAATGTTGAAGGTGTGAGAAAAAGAATCAATCACCCATGGTTGTGTAAGATAAGAGATATCCCACCACCGGGTGAGATATCTCTATCTTACACAACAAGGGGTGATAGATTCTATTTCACCCAATGAACAAGAACCTTCACCATTAACAGGGATATATTTTACCCAATAGACTTATCTTCTTAACCAATCAGCATAAATGCAATCCTTTATCATACATTTATTAACCCATCTATCATAATCTGATATTTCTTTGACAAATAAAAACAAACTTACCATTTATCATTATTTTTTTCTCACAAAATGTTTTCTGAGAATAACCATAATTTTTCTAATATATCTTTACCAAAATAACATCTTACATCTAATGTTTCATTACCAACAAAACGTGAACTTCCCCTTTCATCTTGTGTTCCTGTATCCACAGAACATGAACTTACCCCTTTGTCTAAGAGTTCTTTGAGTTGTTCTGGGTTTCCATTTTGACATGCTGCTATGACTGGTGTAATTCCATCATCAGATGCTGAATCCATAACTGACTTAGGAATGTCTTTGTATGTACGTATTAGTTTATGAAAGTATTTAGTATCTTTGATTGCACAAGCTCGGAGAAAAACAGTCTTCCCGTGGTGATCCGGAATACCTATGGATGGTTTATGACTGAAACATAAAACAATTCTCCAATCATAAATCATATGTATGACATGGAATATTAATGAAGGTTATTTAAACATTGAACTGCTTTCAGTTGGCATTCATAGAAGATATGAATGCCAACCGGACAGAGGCAAATTTAATGAAGCATGCTAACAAACTAAACAGTAAATATATGAGAAACTAAATGATAAGCAATGAGTGGTGGCATTCATAGGTGATATGAATGCCAACTGAATTCGGTTGGGAAATATAGTGGCATTGCCATGCGATGGAAAATATTTTTGTCTGAAGTATGACAAAACATTTTGTAAAGTGTAACATCAGAACGAGTTCTAGATTGTGAACTATTGATTTTAATTCACACGTTCTTTGGACTTTGATTATATGCCATATCAAATGCTTTTTTCAATTATTTTTGTGTTAACATACATAAAAAGTATACTTGCATTAGGAAATAGATATTTGCAATCCAAAAGTATAAACACATAAGATGGATGTTTGTATCATATTAAAAACTAAAACAAAATGGCCATACACTGACTTAATGAAATAACTGTGAGTAGGATCACCAAAATCAATTATACAAGTTTTGAAATACGCACGATACTTCAATGTGGTTTTATGTTTTTCAGAGTATCTAGCAGTTCAATATCTATTTCAGTTATATTTGTAGATTCCAAACATCGATTGAAAACTGAGTTAGAATAAATTAATTCCATAACAATTATCTTGCCGTACACAAGCTGAAGTATTGATCATCTATGTAAAACACTGTAGTCTGGTACAATATATACCTGTACACTAGCTATGATTGCATAATACCTCAATACATACATTTTTAACTAGAACTATGTTGTCGATGACATGCCATCGCATATTACCCCCCCTTTCGATTACCATATGCTAAAATTAGTTACTGTAAAATGTAGAATCGTGATTATATGCTTTATTTGACAAGACTATATACGGTATATTTTTTTTAAAATTTGACCCCTATGACCCCATCCCCTCTGGCCCGGCACCTAGGGGGTCATATAAAAACTCCTAAAGTGTTAATTGTGTACTTCCCCACACATATATCTGCTAGATCTATGTTCAAAAGTTTCAAGTTCCTATCTCAAACGGTGTAGGAGGAGTTACAGCTAGGGTAAGACAGACAGACTTACGGCTGTACAGATGGATGGACAGCGGAGACAATCACAATATTCCCGCTTTTCTTTGAATACGCGGGAATAATAATTATATAAACTTGATTATATAGGGTTTTACAGGTCTGTCCTCAAGATGTAGATATAGTAAGGCCAAATTTATAATGCTATGTTTTTTTCCTGTAGACTTATAATTACCTCCCTATATATTTTTCTTGCTGACCCTTAAAAAAGATATTACAAAATATCTTAATCAAGAACTGTTAAAGGCAGGACATCTTATCTATACATCAGCATAAGAGGATTCTATAGTAACAAAATCTATTCTAATAAACCACATTTTTCTCCGAAAAGTGGTGGAGTTTGGGTTTGAACACGTTAAAAAAACAAAAAGTTATTTAATGTTGGCCTCATGATCATTAATGTGCAGATTCATAGACATATTGCACTGACAAAATCGATCAGATTTATTCCTAGCTTTTCAATCAAACCTTATGAGTTTGTTTATGCTACAAATTGCATTACAAGAATTGAGATAACCTTTTGTATAGTATATTTGAGATTATAATAAATCAGATTAAAAAACATGTTACATGATAATATAAAAGCCTTATATATGTACAATATAAGTACAAGTAGTACACATGTAATACAGATTAAAATATTTAAATCACACCTGCTCTATGTGGACTCAAGAATAATCACAATAAACAAATAGACAATGTCAAACATGACACCTTTCACTTTCAACTTCCATACTCTTTTGATAAACTTTTCATCAAATAAGTTGAAATTTGTCATGGAAATAATGTGATGAATAAATAACTGTTGCATTATTTTGGTGTTTGAATTTCAAATACTGCAAAGTTGCAGTGAAAATTTAAAAAAAAAAAAAAAGGGGCCCATTGGGCCTTAACGTCTACCTGGTATATTAACAAGGCAAGATTATCTTGCAACAACATTTAATAATGATTTATATTCACAAAACCAACAAAGTCAGTACATTGCATGTATATACAAGCTTAAAACCCAAGAGTAAGATTCTTAAATCATTATACTTTGTTATATGCAATGAACTTCTGTCAAGAGTTTTATAAAGCAGATCAGCCTATCATGAATAGAAATTTAAACAAGAAGTCCAAAATGTCAGAAGCCATGGTGGCCATATTAGATGGAATTTGGAAACATCAAACACAAAACTTAAAGGAGACCATATATATGTAAGGAACAGCCATGTCAATTCTCAGCCAATCAGAAGCCACGGCAGCCATTTTGGGTAGAGTTCCACAATATAAGACACAAATCCAAAAGGGGACCATGTAAGGAACATTTACAGCAAGTTTTGGTCAAAATGGCTTCAGTACTGAAGACTGAGCCCTCATTTGAACAAATCTGAACCCTCTTTCCCTAAGGATGTCTTCTACCAAGTTTGGATGAAAATGGTCAAATAGTTTTGGACAAGTCAAAAATGTGAAAAGTTAACATATGTCCTATATATTTATAGTGTTGAACTTTGACCTAAAAATGTGTAACCTATTTTTAACGCCAGGGTCATGCCTTGAACAAACTTGGTTCTCCATTCCTCTAAAGTAACTACATTCCAAAGCAATACGTTAAGCTCTAGCTAGGCCATCTAGTTTAAAAGAAGATTTTTGGAAATTTTGTCAATTTCCCCCCATTTTGGGCCCCCAAATGTGGCGTCCCTCATTTGAAAAAATCTGAACCCCCTTCCCCTCAGGATACTTCCTACTAAGTTTGGATGAAATTGGTTCAGCCTTTTGGAGAAGAAGTCAAAAATGTGAAAAGTAACATATTTGATATAGTGTTGAACTTTGACCCTAAAACATGTAGGCCAATTTTTTACTCCAGGGTCAGGTCTTGAACAAATTGATTCTCCATGCCCTAAGGTTGCTAAATACTAAAGCATTAAGCTTTAGACCATTCAGTTTATAAGAAGATTTTGTAAATTTTGTAAATTTTTCCCCATAACAAGATTTTCAAGATGGCCACCAGCTATTAGCTAACAGCAATCTGATAAAATCAAGTTCTTTAAATATGTGTTTTCAAGTGAACTACAAAAATGACCAACAGTCAAATGTAGTACAATAAACCAAATGTGTCAGTCAATGGTGAAGTTTGGGTAGGACACAGATTGACAGTCAATGGTAAAGTTTGGGTAGGACACAGATTGCCTTTCAGCTTCCTCAGGTACTTTTTATAAGTTAGAGACTGAATATGTTAAAATCCACAATTAAACACAAACATGCACTAATTTACATAACCTCATATAATCCAAGCTTAATTAAAGTAATTACTACCAGTAGGTACATCCCATGTGAATTATCAAGACCATCTCAAAGTAAGGTCTAATATTACACAGAGTCTTAAATGTTCTATAATTCCACTGAATAAAGCACAATTTCCACAAATAAATCCTGATATGGGTGAATTCCTAGTACTGAACATTTATATCCACATGTATTATACCTTACTCAAAAATACTTCAAATTTCAAATTAACTCCATTCCAAGCAACAGAAACATGTAATTTTTTTCACAAAGTTAGATAAATCCTCAATCTTTATGCGTGACATGCATTAAACACTCACTAAGTATTTATATAAATGTAAAATATATCATTACTGGGTATATACTATTACTGGATGGTATATTTATGCAGGCAGATGCATACTGTACACACCAAATGGATCTAGTATATATATAATTCCCAAGTCAAATTTTATCAAACTTTGCACAAATCAAAGCTAGGTCTGAATAAAGAATAGTAACATCATTGCTCCAGGTCCTGTACAGTTTATAAGAATACCACATATCAACATTATCCAACCAATTATTCCTGATTAACTTAGGTGTTCAGAGGACACCCAATATACCTTTTTTGTAAGATGACGCCATTTTACCATGGTTCCTAACTGTTTTCTACACTTGTTCATAAAAAAGGACATTCATGTCGATGGGAACTTCGCTATGGGTGATGATCAGCTTTGTTAATTTACCCACGTTGCCAGATCAATAACAGCCTTTGTAATAAAATTGAATTCTAAAGCTGCTAAAGGAATCAGTGAAAATCTATGATGGAGAGGTTTAAATGTGCTTCACTACGTACCGTCAGGTGTTACATGTCAAACATGATGTGGTATATACACACAGCTAATGGAATGCTTCAACATTCAATAACAGGTAAGTGTATTGATCAGAAAGTTGATCAAGACATTCAGATGATGATGACAACGACGAGTGAGTGAGGTGATGATGATGATGATTGTGATGATGATGATGATGAAGATTATTTCCATGACGCTTACATTGTTTTTCATCTTTAAGAAATCAATTTACAATTTGCAAGAGGAAATCAATGTTTCCAATAAAAATATAATTTATGCTACAATATGTTAGCGTAATGTATGTAAAATATAACCAATTAGTGAATGCTATTCATTATTACACCACATGGTGCAAGTCTAAGTAAATGGCTTACATTACAACAACACAATATCACACCCATCGATAAAACACTGCAGTCTAATTTTTTATATTAAAGCAAGCCATTGAAAACCTATCATGGAGAACCTGACTTAATAAACTGTCCTTCTCTTTAGAAATACTTTATTTCTCACAACTATGGTTATACAAATATAGACACTCAGAATGGTTAAATGTTTTATTGTTTTTGTTTGAGATTGCAGTAACACATTTGTGTATATTTGGAATTTAAAGTCATCTCACTGTTCATTTTTTGACACTCTAAAGAAACTGATCATGTGACTTGATCTAGACATGTCATGTGACCTGATGCAGACTGATCATGTGACTTGATCTAGACATGTCATGTGACCTGATACAGACTGATCCTGTGACTTGATCTAGACATGTCATGTGACCTGATGCAGACTGATCATGTGACTTGATCTAAACATGTCATGTGACCTGATGCGACTGATCATGTGACTTGATCTAGACACGTCATGTGACCTGATACAGACTGATCATGTGACTTGATCTAGACATGTCATGTGACCTGATGCAGACTGATCATGTGGCATGATCTAGAAATGTCATGTGACCTGATACAGACTGATCATGTGACTTGATCTAGACATGCCATGTGACCTGATTTTTTGTAAACGATTTAGGATGAATAAGAAAACGTTTGCTTCTCTGTTAAGCCATAGACTGCAACCAATCCTATAAAACACCCCAACATTGTCATGAAAACTACATAAACTGCAAGTCATTCCCGTCTATTAATAAGACCCTATATACACTGTAATATGAAAAACATAAAATACTCCGAAATTATTGCTACAGGTGCCTATGATTGTGGCAACCGCCATCATGCTCTGTGCACCAAACCTTCTAAACCACAAGGCGAGGTGGTTTGATCGGTTTAGCAAACCGGTTTTAGTTTACGAGCATCAAAGCAAAAAACCGGTTTTAGTTTAAACCTAGTTTTAAACCATTTTGTCGAACAAATGGAAAGTTTACTGAACTGGTTCGAAACTAAAACTAGTTTGTGATAAAACTTAACTCCTTACTAAGTAATGTATTGCCTAAACATTTTTCATTCACAGCGTCTGCAACACTAATATAAGGTTTCATGTGTTATAATAAATAACTGATACAAATTTGACAACCTTCTTATCCATATAAGTGAATTTAATCTAACACAAAGTTCAACTTGGGACGGAAGGACCTACACGCAGACGGAAAAGTCATATACTTAATGGTCCCGACTACTTTCGTACTGGGAGCATACAAATCGAAATAACCGGAATTACTACATTTTCCCTGGACTAATTGCTAATCGCCACCAGAAATCATCAATAACTAATCTCAATGTATACGACCAGTCCTGAAATAGCCACGTACTCCTTAGTAACAGGAATAATATTGTCCGAGTAAGAGGTCTCCAGTGGCAATCGGGAAATGTGACACAAATTTTCCTCTCACAAACGCTTTGACAAGAAGGCAATATATGTTCCGAAATTCAACTAAAAGTCTGTCAAATCGGGGTCACAGGAAACGATTTGGAAATAACATACTTCATTTCTGGAATCAATCTATGGAATCATAGTCTACTTGTATAGACAATTTTATGTAATATTTAGAATTTTTGATTCATACATTTCTCTGTTCACTTCCATGAAGATTGTAAAAAGTGGACATAGAACGAAATCATATATTGACGGTAGAATTTGCAGTTGCACCATGCGTTATAACTCTGCATTTTGTTCAACCTTTTCAGGTTTAAAATTCAGGGCCATAGCCTGGAAAATACCGATAGGGGCAAAACTTTGTGTTGTTGTCTGCAACAAGTAAATATTAAAGATTGAACTCTTTCGAAACTGTTTGTGGATTTTGCTACATGTGTACGTTTCGATGTAATTTTGTATATGTTTGGTCCTTTTCTTCCTAACGCATGTTAGTTTTTTTTGACTCCCTTGATTATATTCAGATACATAGGTTATTAGTGAATAGTCAATACTTTTCCCAATTGTTTTACACCTTCAAAACAATCGTCACACAATTAAGAGATACTACATATGTGGCACAGTATCAGACAGTTTATATCAATTGTACACCGTTTTGATGAATTGGGGTACTTATGTTTCAGGAATGTGGCACATTGGTAACCACATCCTAAGTAATTACGCTTCTTTGCAAAGACATCAAAAACAGCAGACTAGCACTCTTCAGCTTGTCGGAGAAAGTGGGAAGAGAAATGGCGAGAATCGGTGGAATGTGTTATCTCCTGTATCTAACCGAGTTACATACTACGTCATATATCAGGTAGATTATCGGCAAAAGAAGATTGTTTACTTGACTAGTGTAGTATGTATATGTATATATATTACATAAATTGTCATAACATAGACGGACCATTACAATATATACTATAAATTAGTATATGTATTTTAATGCTGTGTGAGCTTTATTGTCATAACATAGACTGACCATTACACTATATACTATAGATTAGTATATGTATTTTAATGCTGTGTGAGCTTAACTGTTAAGGAATTCCACTTCTTCCAAATCTTTGTTTTGTTTTATTGGACTCTTTTAATGTAATATTCATCTTGAATTTCATGAGTTTCTGAATTCCAAATTCTTTCGTAGCTAGACCTGAAACTTTTGACGAGGTCCTCTCACGCAGAAACTTTGACAAGGATCTCTCACACAGAGACTTTGACGAGGTCCTCTCACACAGAGAATTGACGAGGTCCTCTCACACACAGAGACTTTGACGAGGTCCTCTCACACAGAGACTTGACGAGGTTTTCTCACACAGAGACTTTGACGAGGACCTCTCACACAGAGACTTTGACGAGGACCTCTCACACAGAGACTTTGACGAGGTCCTCTCACACAGAGACTTTGACGAGGACCTCTCACACAGAGACTTTGACGAGGTCCTCTCACGCAGAGACTTTGACGAGGACCTCTCACACAGAGATTTTGACGAGGTGCTCTCACACAGAGACTTTGACGAGGTCCTCTCACACAGAGACTTTGACGAGGTCCTCTCACACAGAGACTTTGACGAGGTTCTCTCACACACAGAGACTTTGACGAGGTCCTCTCACGCAGAGACTTTTGACAAGGACCTCTCACACAGAGACTTTGGCGCGGTTCCCTCCCACAGAGAATTGACGAGGTCCTCTCACGCAGAGAATTGACGAGGTCCTCTCATGCAGAGATTTTGACGAGGTCCTCTCACACAGAGACTTTGGCGCGGTTCCCTCACACAGAGACTTTGACGAGGTATTCTGATCACAAGATGGGGAAGCAAACATCTGTTCATTGAACTCAACAGTAAAAATAATTGTACGTTATTCATTATCTAAATATCTCAATGAAATATTGAGATTGTTGGAAAAGAATTACATAAGTAGCACTAGTGCACAGTAGTGTATCACTTGCGTTACTTGTACATGACGATATTCCAGTACAGTAGTACTATAAACCCCATCAATGTACATCGCTTCAAATAAACAGGCTATAAGTATTAATCGACTTAAAAGCACAAATATTTCGTTAACCAAACCATAAGACGTTGCTATGGCAGCTGTAAATGTTTGGTACGTTAATTTAATTTTCTAAAGTTAATTCTTGAAAATTATCTATTCGGAAAACTGTGGTGTCAAGAACACTTTGTACATATTCCAAAAAAGACAAAACGACAGATGTTAATGGGTAGGGTTTAACTGACAGAGCCACTGAACGTCTGCTACATTCTCTTTGTTTTAATTAGTTGTAGAGATATACAGTCTAGTGATAAACATGTACACACGGAGACAATCTAAGGGACAGTTCCTCTGTGTAATAGTGTGTCACATGTACGGTGAATTCACTGAATTACTTTAACATATTCAAGCTATGCTAGTCGTGGTTATAAAAACAACCACTGAAAACTGCTCGGTGTTTCTGTGTTTTATAGCAAAAACAATTTTGAATATTAACAAATATTTGAATATTGTGTGTTTGGATTGTTTTCAAAACTCTTCAAAATAATGGACTCAGAACTCGTCTGGTAAAGAAAGTCTTTTTCACAATCTATCTAAGTATGTGTTATTGGTTTTGTCTTTGTTCTACTGCACGCCAGATCAGCATATTTTGTAATCGAAGTTATCAATCTCCAAATTAAAACGCCTTTTTTCGCAGATTTCAAACAAATACATGAAAATTGGGACAAAACATATCTCACAACATATCAAGAGTGCATTGTACAATTCAATCTCAAATTCGACCTTTGATGTCTCTAACGACTACTGTTTGATCTCAAGAAAACATCACATTTCGCAGTTAAATGACCTAAACATCAGATACAAAAAGTTGTGATTGTGTTCTGGTTCTGCAACGAGAGCAACATCCAACCGAACTTCCGGTTCCTGTCGGATTGCGGAGGAGCGGAAGTAGAAACCTCTGATTAAGGATTGCTCGAGTTGACTGAGTGACGGGAGAAAGCATGCTCTGACAACTGAATTACTCCAATCACTTAGAAGTGAAACAATCGAATAGATGTGTTTGTTGATATCATCATAAAGCGTCATTCATTGCCAGTGTGAAAAAGATTCATTGCCGCTGTTAAATCTAAAGAAAGATCCACAGACACACGGTATGATAGAAAGTGTGCAACATAAACTGATAGAAAGTATCTGTAAATATGAAACTATTCTTGCAGAAATTTAGATTAATTATTGTTACGTATGTGATTAATTTTTTTTCAACGATTTAAGAAAAATAGCAACACCGAGTCAAAAACACCGTAGTTCAGATTTGGTTTAAAGATATTTTGAGTCCATTAGATAGACTTGTACTTTAGTTTAGTATTGGGGTTTGGAAAAAAAAACTGATCGACAAAAAGAATAGTTTGCCTGTGTAGCGCATCATGTTAATGTGTCTGAACTTCATTTTTAATTAATTCTCATTGGTTAATTTTGGTTTTTTAAAATTTACTCAAAAATATCGGTTTGGCTTCTTCAGAGTCAATATAACCTCTTGTTTTATTGAGACTATATCTACAGTTAACGAAAACGCAGAAAACATGTATATATTGTTTTTTCGCGCTTGATCCTTTCAGGGGTAGATATCTTATATATCCTTATTGGAATTATCGCCAGAAGTGTGATAAAGCACAGAGGTAGATATCTTATATATCCTTATTGGAATTATCGCCAGAAGTGTGATAAAGCTCT
The DNA here is from genome assembly GCA_032359645.1 of Pododesmus macrochisma. Classification (NCBI taxonomy): domain Eukaryota; kingdom Metazoa; phylum Mollusca; class Bivalvia; order Pectinida; family Anomiidae; genus Pododesmus; species Pododesmus macrochisma. The sequence continues at coordinate 13,050 of JAUMGZ010162426.1, forward strand.
AATGCATTTAACTATTTGTTCTTAGCGATAAATCAATCAAGATCATAATATTTTTAACTAGACAGGTTTGTGTGGTATCAATAAAGACTATTTGGTTTAAACATATTTTATTGCCAATGAATTGTATACAGCAATGGGATCGGGCACACGTTATTACAACTTACGAGGCCTTCTCCCTACAAAGACAATGAAACATAAATATATCATATAAAGGCATACAAGAGTTATGATATAATAAAAAAGAATTATTTTCTTGTATCTTTCCTAATTAGCACGAATCTCCTTGTATGTGTTATAAAGGATTGCACGATATAATATATTTCAAAATTTACTTCAATGTTTAACGTAGAGTCGCCAAATAATAGGGTGTTCAATTCAGGTGGGGTAATCATTTGTAATAGTTCTAAACTACGAAATAAAGAGGTCCTAAGGATATCGTATTTTGAGCAGTGCAGGAGGAGTTGGGCAGCGCATCCTCACATGGGCATCCACATGTACACGATGGTTCTATGTTTAAATTGGCTCTAAATAAATCGTAATGTACTGTTTCTGAGGCGGCAGTGTAGTATATTAAGGTTTCTGATTCTGTGTGTGATGAAGGATGAGAGTTTAGTTGGTGTTGTGCTTATTGCTCTATTGAATGCTACTGGTTCTTGAGTTTCTTATATCTCTGTGGAGTTGGTTCCATGTTCTACATGTTGATGGTATAAATGATGTTTCTGTAATGTTAAGTCTATGACGTGGAATGTATATTTCTTCTATGTTACGCAGTTGATTGTGTCTCTAAAAAAGTAAATTTCTTAAAAAAAAAACATTTTTGGAATTTATACCAAGTGAAAAATGATCTAAAATGATGGTGAAACCATTTATACAATTTTATATATTTAATTCAAGCGCTTATGATCATTACAACTACTAACATATATTCTGAGATCTGAACGTTATAAGCCTTGAATTTGTGTAGCAATAAACCAGTGTGATTAACGTTGAAAAAATAATTGTATCATTAAGAGAAAATGTTTTCAGACCTTCTTACAAAGATCTTACGGAACATTTTTCAATTATGTAATTGATGATAGCAAAAAAAAAACTAATTTAGAATATTCTGGCGTACATGTATCCTGGTTATATAATACAATAAGATTAACAGAAGAAAAGGAATATGTCTGCTAAAAGCAGTTATTCTAAGTGTGATTTACTTTAACAACTTCATATTAAACTGTTCCTCCAAATTGTGATTCACTTCAATTAAATTAAATTACTTCAGATTTTCGTCGAAAATGTTAGGAAAATGCAGAATAAATGCAATAAAGTAATGAACACTGTAATACAAATCTGACAACATTTAATTTATTTATGTGTGCGTGCGCGCGCGAGTGTATTTTTGGTTTATTCTCTGTGCATGACGGTGTGACTGACTTGCGTGTTATTCATCTTTCATAACGAAATCCTGTTTTGTTTAACTGTATTAGAAACGTGGAGAAGAATGGGTTATGCACCTGAATGTTTAATAATGCATCCACTCCGTTAGATGTAATTCATCAAAAATAAAATAAAATTAGAATAAAGCCTTCACCATAACGAAGTAGCAAACTGGGACGGGCATTTATTTTAAGAATGATGTCAAACCAACTAACTGGGTAAGAGGACCTCGCTCATGACCCAAAGCAAAACTACAAATCAACCGTCATCAAGAGGGGATACTAAATTTGGAATAAACAAGACCGGGATAAATATAAGCTAGGAAGTTACAGACAGGAGGGGTGTGGTGGAGGCAGGAGGGCGTGTGGAGGAGGCAGGAGGGGTGTGGTGGAGACAGGAGGGGTGTGTCGGAGGCAGGAGGGGGTGTGGCGGAGCCATTCACATTGACATCTACAATGAATCGCTTCACATTGACATCTACAATGAATTGCTTCACAATGACATCTACAATGAATCGCTTCACATTGACATCTACAATGAATCACTTCACAATTACATCTACAATGAATCACTTCACAATGACACCTATAATGAATCACTTCACATTAACACCTACAATGAATCACTTCACAATGACATCTACAGTGAATCACTTTACATTGACATCTACAATGAATCGCTTCACATTGACATCTACAGTGAATCACTTCACACTGACATCTACAATGAATCGCTTCACAATGACATCTACAATGAATCGCTTCACAATGACATCTACAATGACTCACTTCACAATGACATCTACAATGAATCGCTTCACATTGACATCTACAATGAATCGCTTCACATTGACATCAACAATGTATCGCTTCAAATTGACATCTACAATGAATCACTTCACAATGACATCTACAATGAATCGCTTCACATTAACATCTACAATGAATCGCTTCACATTGACATCTACAATGAATCGCTTCACATTGACACCTACAATGAATCGCTTCACATTGACATCTACAATGAATCACTTCACATTGACATCTACAATGAATCGCTTCACAATGACATCTACAATGAATCACTTCACAATGACATCTACAATGAATCGCTTCACATTGACATCTACAATGAATCACTTCACAATGACATCTACAGTGAATCGCTTCACAATGACATCAACAATGAATCACTCCACAATGACATCTACAATGAATTGCTTCACATTGACATCTATAATGAATCACTTCATAATGACATCTACAATGAATCACTTCACATTGACACCTACAATGAATCGCTTCACATTGACATCTATAATGAATCACTTCACAATGACATCTACAATGAATCACTTCACAATGACATCTACAATGAATCGCTTCACATTGACATCTATAATGAATCACTTCACAATGACATCTACAATGAATCACTTCACAATG
>JAUMGZ010162448.1:0-16093 GCA_032359645.1 Pododesmus macrochisma
TTGTTTTACCCAATGAATGTCGGTGTTATTGTGTTTTATTTGAATCCTTGTCGATGTTGTCGTGTTATGTTTGTTTTCCCCAATGATTGTCGGTGTTGTTGTGTTTTATTTCAATTCTTGTCGATGTTGTCATGTTATGTTTCTTTTCACAATATGATTTCGATGGTGTCTTTTTCCCCAATCCTTTTTAGTGTTGTACGTGGTTTGTTTGTTTTCCCCATTCTTTATCGATGTTGTCTGGGTGTTTCCCCAAATGCTTGAAGTTGTCGGTGTTGTCCTATTTCGTTTGTTTCTCCTAATGCTTGTTGGTGTCTTGTTTTGTTTGTTTTCTCCTAATCTTTGTTCATGTTGTTGCGCCTTTTCGTGAATACTCAATAGAAAATCAAATTATAGGATGAACATGCCCTCATACCCTCCCCCTAACCGAAGCTCGGCAGACACGTGTATATATGTGTTTATTGTCTGCGGGCGACTATGGTTTCAATATATCAACAGGATCATATCTTCCCACCTAACTCAAACTATTATCAATTGAATTTGGACAAGTAGAACTAGAACTTCCGCACGAAAGCCATATTAAGTCTGTCTTGTTGGATTCCTTGACGTTGGTGCTGCATTATTAGTTTGGAAAAGCATAAAGAACTTATGGTTGTCTCTAGTGTGAAAAGAAAACGCAAACACTTCAACAAATATCACTAACAGAACGTAAACTTCAATATATCTATATCAATACATAGTTTAAATGTACATTGTTAAAGAACGTTCACTTGTGACAAGCCAGCTAAACATTTAATAAAAAACCAAAAATATTCAAAAATTAACTTTTTTAACCACTTAGTTTAAGAATACATGTTGTTTTGGCTTGTCATAGTCAATATACACAACCGTGGATAACCTTTCGTCAAGTATGGTTAATTCTTCGTAGACTTCTTTGTGTTTGTAAAGTACATCAGACCTATATGCAATTTAATGAACGCGTCGTGCCCGAGTCATATGCCTTTTCAAGCCAATCTTTCAAATTTGTATTTTGAATTCCTTTGAGAGATTATCACACTTGAATGAAAGTGTGGTTATCTTTTGAACTGAACAATTAACAAACGAATGGTCCTAAAACAGCCAGTATCGTTTTAACACTCGACCCATAAAGCGGTAAGTTTAAAAGGGCAATAACTGTTTAAGAGTGAAACAGAGAGAATATTTTATTGAACTTTGTTGTTTGTTGAAATATTTTACGTGTTTAAACTGTAGATTTTCTTCGCAGCTTCGTGAAATATTATATGTTTACTTTAGCTTGCATGGACATTCAGAAGATTGGGCGCAACCTCTGATGACAATAATGTTGACAGTGAGTCTGAAAATATAGACGTTAATATCGATTTTAAATGAAATTTCCATGGTAATAACAGAATTCACTTTAAAAGAAGGGAAAGTGTGGAAGAATGTACAAACGTGTTACATTAGTGTCGTGCGTCTATGGTCGCCGCAACACTGCAATCTGAACAATCTTCTCAAGCTCAATATGTAGTTGACCAAATAATGAGTGCGTCACCATTAGAAAACTTAGGTATAAATCGAGTTCGAGTGAGGTCTACTCGTGAGTTTGTATGTCTAAACGTTATTCAAAACTGAAATTGTGTCTATATTTTAATAATTAGGGTTCTAATTCGAATTCATATAGAACCAAATATCTAATTCCGGCATAGATAAAGGATATAGCATGCAATCTCTTTCTAAGTTTGATATTAAATTCAATATCTTTCTTGTTATGCATTAGCTATATAGGCACGGTTATTGTCCGCATTTTAACTAAAGTTAATAGCTGAAACTGCTGTCTCTTAGCTGTTTTGAATTAAATATTTATTTGTTCAACATTTAGCTTCAAAATTCCCTCTCCCCTTTGGCAGAGCAAGGTGAATCCACGATATGTACGGGATCAGCAGGCGTGTAAATTAAACTCCATTTAAATGAAGGCTTGTACACTTCGCCTATTAAATGTCTAATAGTAACTATAGTTTGGACCACATATACAGGTGCTCGTTTTATGGTCCTACACACAAAATATCAAAATAGGTAGCAAACTTTCAAAAGGGTGAATATTGTGAGTAAATTTACTGTATTTACTCACAATATTCAGTTGTTTGTAAGACCACCAAAACGAGCACCTGTCAGCCCTGTGATTTGGGCCCATGTTCTCATATGTTCTCGTGCATACCTCGTGTCGTTTATCTTGCAAAAGATGTGTTCAGTTAAAAAAAAATATTGTTTTATGTATATGACAATAAGACATTAGATTTTTGTTTTCGTCGTTCAACAAAATATATCTGGTTTCTGTGTAATTGTGTGCATCACCCTTGTGTATAGAAATGATGTGTACATACAATTATTTCCGGACGTTTGGACCAATTGAGATCAATCAAGTTGATATTTAATTATACGTTCCAAGATTACATAGATGTTGCATGTATTTTAATTACGTGTACATGATATATGTGTAAAATCTAAATGAAGTAGAAATACCTTTTGTGTGGTAAGAATATATTATACTTTGGACAATTACATAGACCACATAGTTGGTGAGTTAATTGACTGACAAGTGTTGCATTGTAATCTAGATAAAATCAAGATTAATTACACAGATCTTCTTTAAATCTAAATGTGATCCTCGGTTAAAATAGTTCTCCGAGCATACGCAGGGGTTGAACAAATCTGCCAGGGAGAACAACTGACGACAGTTGCATTTCTGAATTTTGGCCTAAATTGATTAAAGAGCGTTTAATTATTTCTGTCTGCCATTTTGTCACATAAATGCGTTCTTCGTGACGTTGGATTGTCTGGTGCATTTGAAAGGTATTGCCGTTTTTACGTCAAACACTGCTATCGACTGGCGACTCGAAGGAACTGCGTAAATACTTTTTTATATGTTCGTTAATAGACAACCAAGATACTCAATTAATGACGAGGTTTCGTGAATAAAAAACAACAATTTAAGACGCAATAAACTTGGGAAACAATAATGTTTATCGTCTATGACTATAATAAACCATGACAGTGGATTAAACTCGGAAATCATATTTATCAAATGAATGTATGTAGGGCTATTTTTCTTATTTCCTTTATAATTGTTAACTACTGCTGATTGAAGCAATAGAGACACGTAGGTCAAACATGTCGATCTATATGAAATAACCCTTTACTGGTTACCTGTAATGTAAACCAATTCGAAGGCAATTTGAGGGGGAGGCCATCCCTCTTCTCCTTTCTCCCACCCTTTCTCCACCTTCTTTCTCCCTTCTCCCTCCACCCTGTCCCCTCCAATCTGTGCAAGCGAGGCCTACCAGTGCAGGTCTAATTTAAAAATCGAACATAGAATGCAAACGCATAACGTTTAGGTGTGTAAAACGGAGTGTACGGGACCTAGGAACCCGGCAACATAGATTGGCTGGCGGCGCCAAAAAGGTGAAAGGAAGACTCTTAAAAAGCAAGTCCGACAACGCTATACAATGCCTAAACCCATAATTTAGACCTTCGCTTTATACAATATGAATCCTTCGGAGAGCTCAATCTAGTCCGTACATTTGGCACGCTATCAGAATATGGGAGCGCTAAATATAGAAACAATGTAAATCGATCCAGGGTTACTTTATTGTGTTTAGGTAACATACAGGTATAACCATAAAATAGTATTTTGACCCAAGTGCCTTTTGGTGAATCTGGCGTTGACAGTGCTGGTTTTGAATTCATACGAGAGAAAATGTTCATCGACTACAGGTTCTTATTTTCGATGACAAAATGCTAAGAAAATAGATCAAATAACGTGTGCAGAAGAATTTTTGCTATGACCCAACCGCTTTTCCCCAGGTTACGGGCCTGGTCTGGTTATCGTGGTCAAAGAATTAAGATACACGATGCTGCTTCCAATCACTGGCACACAATGCTAACGATTACATAATAAAACATTTATTTTGTGGTATATTGTCAGATTCATATATGTTTAATTTGCTATGTTTGATAAGTAATAGTGAACACCAGAATAACCCCGCAGGCTACAGCCGTGACCTATAGTCAATTATTTGAATATATGATAATTTGGCCTTCCATACATTTTTGGTTCCTGTGTTGGCTTTCATAAATAATCTTATCTTTCTAGGTTAGAACAGAGACGTTAAGAACCAATCTTTAAAATGAACTACAGTTGTTAGTGTTTCACAAACTAGAGTCATATCAGATTATCAGTTTTTTCCCATTATCGTTTTCGGAAATATTTCAATTATTTCCCCAATATTGAAAGCATTTAGCTGCGTCACTGTTGATTCGCATTTTTGACTTGGCGTACGCGACTCGTGATACACATTACATTATGTACGTACATGTATGTTCCCCGTGGACCTATTCCAGTTTTGCTATTCGTTTGGCGTGTTTGTTTATATCTTTCTGTTACTTCTATATATGGGAAATCTATATCATAATTAAAAATTTACACATAAATTTACTAAATATATCTTATCTTATCTATATAGTTTTAAACTTATAATTGTTTAAGGTTGTTTTATTTTACAAATATTTAAAATAATTAGTAAATGTTATTGGTGTATATAATTCCTCAATGTATGAATCACCTGTATAAAAATCATTTGTCCTGTGCTATTTCATCGTAAACAACTTATATACGGCGTCGTGAAACAGGTTAAATATTTCAGAAATCTGTATGCATTAAGGTCGAGTGAAGTACATTTCAAACTAAAGCGATCCTGACATTAATGTGCCATGTTTACTCTGTTATCTTTCTACGCAGTGTATGTAACGTTAGTTGTTTATTATGGCTTGACCTTGAATACACAATAATGCATATAAATAGATTTTTAGTAGCCAGAGCGCAATAGGCGAGAAACAACACGGTAGCTCTTAAAACTAATTTGAATAAAATTAAAATAATAAATTTAATTCAACTGGATTACACGAATTAATCTAATTGTGTTAAAATTATCTTAATTTTTGATATTTTTTATGTCATGCACTGACCCGTTGGATTTACATAATTTAAGAATGATTCAAACTGCGCACCTGTCCATTCAAAAAAATCGTCTTAAAGGGGTGGCCAACTGTAAAAGCCCGGATGACAACACCGGAAGTGTTCATTGTGATATACAAGCTCGAAGCAGACAGTAGAAAACGCAGTGCATGAGCGAGAGATTTCATTGACTATGTTAGCTTATGGTGAAGTGACAGCTCTCGACAGGTGTGTAAAGTTGTCGTCTGCTATTACGGTAATGTGATGATGTAAATTTAATGGAGAAATACTTGTTTGATCCAATGAAGCCATGAGTGTTAACTTATGGTGGCGACTGGTCACATTGTTATTCGGTGTACAAAACTTACTACACTTCTGTGCTTTGAAAGTTAATGCTTTACGCTGCGGACCATGTTCACTGGACGCCTGTCGACCCTTCTCCCCGGACAGCTGCCCGGGTGGGGTCACCACAGATATGTGTAGTTGTTGTCCAGTATGTACTCAACTGGTCAACCAAGAATGCGGAGGAGCATTTGGAATGTTAGGAAAGTGTGGTGTGGGACTAGAATGTGCCCTCACCTCAGAAATAGGGGCCCCGATAACTGGAAATGAAGGTGGAATATGCAGAGGTAAGGAAAATGAACATCACCAACCTAAAATTTTATACATCATTATCTTATTATTATCTTATCTTTAAATATTGTAATTATTTGTGCTCTAGTAAAAGTCTAGAAATCTGACCGTAATGAGATGAATCAGTTTGATAATGTATCATGACATGTCTCATGTACTCATGTTCATGTATATAGTATATACAATGTGTACTTACTTAAGATTACATACTTGTTGATTTCATGTGATAACTGGTGTATACTATCACCAACCTGTGTTTGTGACATGAAATATTTTAGATTAATATAAAAAAAAATCCCCAATTAAAGTAATAAAATAAATCATGGTAACATTTTTTAGTACATCATCTGTTGGTATCATGAATTTTATCTGTTGAATGTGTGTTCAATGGCATTACAAACAAAAAAATTGTATTATAATTAACAGTAATGTAATATATTGGTGTGGTTACTTCCTGATAGGTTTTTTAGTTTAAAAAAAGATCTGATGTTTTTTTTTTTAAACTTGTGTTATGCTGAAAAATTCCCTTTATGAATTTTCAAACTGAAGGGAAGTCATACATCTTCATGATAATATCAGTATTTGCTAAATTTCAAATAATATCAATCTATTGTCGAAAAGGTTGAACTAAATTACTATTTTTCATGATAACATTTGATTGTTTTAATATTTGTTATTTAACTAGGATATAAAATTGTTGTTCTGATGACAAGTTTAAGGTGCTTTGACTTTTAAAATAAAATTTTGCAGAAATGATCAGTGATATATAAATGTAATATTTTTTAAGATGAATTTATGCAAAATGCTTTAAGTTTTATTATTATTAAGCAATCCTGTATGAGTGTAAACCAGTTATAACATGTATATTGTAATCAACCCCAACAACATATTGATAGGAAAAGGGGAAAGAATAGCTTATGTTAAATAAATCAAATGATCATGATCAGTGCAACAATAAAAGTCTTGACTGTAGACAGATTGCATCAGCATATTTAACATTGGTTTAATCCAACAAAAATAAAAATGCTCACTCTTTTAATTGGTATTCATTCCTGGCCAAAAATTCTTAAGATTTTATCTAACAGAATGTACAGTGTTCTCCTATTAATAAAGAATTTGATATGGTGCATGTATCAGGCACATTTCCAGGAGAGGAATTCCTGAGATTTCCACCAAACTTTGAGAGACTATTGTGACAATATCCACTCTCTTCATCATTATCATGATAACTACATATATCATTGAGCGTCTCTCCGACAGGACATGTAGCACAGTATAATGACAAATGTATGCACAATACACATCACTGTATCTAGATAACCAACATAAAATGCTTGTATTTACTCATCTATATTTGTCATATATTGCTGTTGACAGGTGAACTATAGAGCTTTTCTGTTAGAAAGCAGTTACAAAGCTATAGAGCCACAGCTATGTACAGTCTGATATTGATAACTATCTTATCGTTTAGATGTTATACAACAAAGATTTGACAGTTGTCTGATACAGGGCTTTCAAATATCACTGGGTTATAAGTATAGGTAGATATTAATGTCAGTACAAGTTGATTGTTATGTTTTTGTGTTTAACATTTCCCATTTATGACCTGAACACATCAGCATGGGAGCACTGCATGATTGAGCTTTTTATGAAGTAAATCCTAACCGTTGACCCAATACCTTTCTGGATGGTTAACTGTGATTATCCACTGCCTTTATAAACAGACAATTCCACTGTCTAAATTCTCCTACATAATATTTACAGATTGGTGACATATTTTTCATGAGGTTATTTTACGAGACAGCTACCTGAGTTTCAATAGAAATTATGGATTTTAGTGGATGGGCAATTTACACTGACGCCCTCCAGATGCCAACCCCTTTAATTTTATACATAATATGATTATCAGCAAGATAAATACGTTATTTAAAATGTTTTATGAGGTTTTTTTCAATCTTCTTTAAGTCTCTATTGAAAAGAGCACACGTTAAAATTTAAAAAATATTTACAATAAAGAAATGGAATGTTGTAGACACAAAGCTGATGTCATGATCAAATTAATCTGTATTTAATACAATTATATTTCTAATTTAAAACCTAAGTTGTTAGTATATTAAATGTCTAACTGGTCTTTTTTAAAAGATTACTGATTTACTATACATGTACACTATTTTTTATGTCCAATGTTTTATAAAAAGTTCTACTGGCTAGCCAACTGAAATTGCCATTTTTCACCTGTCATGGACACCCGCCTAGCAAAATTTGTTGGCTTTAATTTGAATTTTGGCATAAGCACTAAGATCGCAATTACCTCCATGCAGCAGGTAGAAATAATGCTTACTATGGTTCACCTGTCTATTACCAGCAGGGTTTCTAGTTAAGGATTCCTAGTAAACCTATGGGCTGCATCAATTAGTGTCTCGAGTCTACTACATCCTGAGAAATCATGCTCTTAACAATGTTTAAGTTAATCAAAGCAAGCATAGCTTGAATAATTGATCTGGATAACAAGGGACAGAAGATGGAAAGACTGAGACAGCATGTCACTTCCTGTACACGTCACTTATACAGCTAGTTTACCTTCGGTGTTAGCTTCTTTTTATTATAAGATGAGCAAACAAGATTTCAAGAAGCAAGCATATATAACCTGATATTTACAAATCAGTGTGAATTCACTGTTAGTTTAAACACAACTTATATGAACTAATCATACAGTACATAAATTTTGTTATAATTCAGTACAGCATTTTTTTAGGGGGACTTGGAAATTATATCATGCAAAAACAGTTTAAAGTCTATTAAAATAAAAAAAAAATTGCAATTTTCTCCAAATATAAAAGATGTGTGTTTCCCAATTGCATTTAAATTGTATAATGTATGTAGTACACAAAAGGTACTGATTTTGTCAATGAAATCAAACAATTTTTGGATATTTTAGATAAAAACACTGTATGATTGAAATGTCACTCATTTAATACATTTTTATGCAAAAGATAGCCAGAATATTTTTAACAAAAACAGTTTTCGTCATTTTGAAAGTTTTAAAAGATATATATGCATGCTTACCATTACTATTGTATACATCTGTTTAGACGAAGGTAAAGAAGTACTCATTCACTGGCATGCTATAACAGTTAAAACTTTCATTTTTTAGGTGCAATGTTAACATCAAACACTGTTCTTTACAGCGATGCAATCATTCAGGTGTTAAAACGCAGCCGGCCAAGATCTCTGTACAAAATATTTTCAAGAAACTAAGACAAAAATGTGTGTTTTCATAGACTTTAAATTGCCATAAATGTTTAAACTTAAAAAATAATTTCACATTTAACCTATCTCAACAGCTGTTAAGTCTAGCATATTAATTTACTTCTGTTTGAATCATGCACATGGATGGTCATATTCCGGCCGTAGTTAGGACAATGACTTCAGTTTATGTTCTGTCATTTATATTGTCAATATTTCTAACAGAAAAAGACAACTCAATCCAGCATATCTACCTGAATATCTTTTTTTGTAAATATAAATCACTTTCAGCGAAATCATGTAATTCTCTTAAAGCTTTTTATCAAGGCTGAAAGGTTGACAAAAGGTCAAAAGCATCCTAAGAGGACAACAGATTTATTTTTCTGTAACAAATGGCATGTGTACATACATAAACCAAAGGGTTCAATGTCATTGAACTAGATTAAATGGATCTTACCATTACTTACACAACCAAACAAAATACTAGATTATTATTAAGATTTAGCACAGTCATTCTGTTTATAAATCATGTATGATGTTTATATACTGGCATATGTGTGGTTTGTTGTATGTGATGAAAGGTTTGGTAACATTTTGTATACAAATGGACGATAATAAGTGTTCCTGTTATTTGATTTTGTGTTAATGAAAGGGTTAAGAGTTGTTGGTCTGACCAACTTTTGAAGAATACATTTTACACTGAAATTATATTTTCAGGTATGACTGTGGTCGTTGATTTCTTCGGTGTTTCATGTGTAATGTATGAATGGGGCGTTTATTGATTCGGCAACCTTTGATATATAAGATCATATATTCAAAGATTTTTGTTTGCTTCTAAATTATTTGAAAGATTTCTTTCAAGGTGAAATATAATGTATGTACACATGCCATTGATAGTGGCATTGGTGATTTTCTATGTCTTCTTTTCTCAAGATTTCTGTCTTCTTTCCGTTTAATGATAGTAATACATGTAAAAAAGATTTGATGATTGAAAGCGTGTAATATTGAAATTGAAGTTCATGTATTGTTCTATTCAATTATTTAGGCTTACTGGTAAATATTGTCAGCAAATTTTGATTTTGAAAGATTCATAATTATCAAGGCTTTATTAAAATATAGAAGATAGACCAAGGAAAAATTAATCTCCAGAGACCTATTTATACCAACTTTCATAATATACAATTTTTTCATTAATAATTATTATACCAGTATGAATGCAATTTAACTTTTTGAGTTGAGGAATTTGTTAGTTTGGTTGATTTGATCATTTTCTTGTAAAAATGAGACATCCAACACCTTGTGAACATATCATTATTGAACAGCGTTGATTGTTGATTTTCTAACATAGAATACAGGCCAGTTGATATGACCTCTAAGTTATCTATAGTATCACTTATTGGTATGTAGCTTGAATCAAACCAGCTCTCCAGAAGTCATTCATTGCCTAATTAGGGTTTGATTTATTTCTTTAAAGGCATTGATACTATGAACTACTCCAGATCATATGATTATCCTTTGAACTTTAAAGAATACACAGAGATATTTGTAAATAGATGTTAAACTCACATTGACCTCACACCAGGAATTGAAACATGCCTGATAACATCGCACAAGTGTCAATTTCACAGCTCGCATGAAAAAAGATTCAAAGTTAATACAGGCCTTAAGCAAAAGAGAAGGGTGTAGATACAAAACATTGCATGATTCTGTGATGCACAATTCCATCCATTATAATTCTACATTTATATTTCATACATATTATTCTCACCTTGCAGATAATTAGTCAGTACTAATGAGATTTGTTACACACCTTTTACTGTGATAGAATACAGGTGTACAGGAAATGTATTACAGTAATGAATATCGTTATATATTATTAGTAAGCTGGCCCTACAGTAATGAAAACCGTCACATAAGTAAGCTAGCCCTAATTCCGTCATCTACAGGTTTGAGAGAAAACTTGTAATACAGTCATTATGGAATAGAAAATCGTGAAACAGTTTGTCTGGATGTATATAAAGACAAATGGCTGGTATCAAAGTTTGGTGTCAAAGCTTGGTTCACTATTGGGGGATTTCCTTTAATTTTGCTAGTACAACTTGAATTGAAAAACTCAAGCTATGCTTGTTAGGACCAGTGCTTGAAAAAGGTTTTATTGCAAACTGCACTTAATATACAACTAGTGGTGTGGTGAAACCGGTTTACATGTAACAATACCTCAACTTCTCAATGTGTATTGTTTAATTCATGCATTTATGTCATAAGCATTATAAACAGTTAAAGTGACTAGATATAAGGTGTTAGCTAATTAAGAAACACTAAATTTAAGCCATGTCAGAATATTTTAGTTTTTGATTTAAGATTAATATAAAGGATTAACCATCACAGTGGTTGAACTAAAAAACCAAAAATACCAAAACTCCTCTGGAAATTTCCTTCATAACAGACATATACATTCAATCCAACTACCTATACACTGATAATTATGCATGCACTACACCATTCTGAACAAGAGGGAAAACTTTCTGAGTTCAGTACTGTACATTAACTTTCTAATTCAGCCACAGAGACCTGCTTACTTCATTTTGAGGTTTACTTATGAAACTGACACACTATTATATATATATATAATCAATAATGTTAATTGTCCCTCTGGGATTATTTTCATATGTTTATACTGAACATTCATTAATATTTGGTTGATTGCCCCGCATTCCCCACCCCCAGATCTTGAACAAAATGTGAGATTAGCCATGAAGATGTGTTTCATATGAGTACTATCAGATCTCGCACTGCTTTATGTAATTCCCCACTGTAGTAACCATTAGGAATGATGTCATTGATTATAATACCTGACAAAGCTTCCTTGGTAACATATGTATACTACTGTGAAATTCAATCAATTTTATTTATCTGGGGGCTAATAGTCCTACAGAAGGGTGAAGGGCGTAACACATACAATAAATAGATGATATTTTACAACAATTTATCAGACGTAGTTGTTGATGATGAAGATGATGATATGTTCATCTATCTTTGTCCTTATCAGCACCAAATTAATTCTGTTGTATATTCAGTAGATAACACCAGTTAAACTTACAACATACTTGCATTGTATCACACCGGGATAGGAAGAACGCAATAAATTTATCTTATTATATGAATGGATTCTGAACTTAACAAATGACTGGAATGTGGCTCGTATCTTTTCATATGTTTATAAAAAGCATTGAGTGGGTGGCAATGTTTGAAGTAAATAATGTACTACCCAGTGCTCCAACACTGATGGTGACTAGCCCGTTTTTTGTTTCGTTATTTTACCAGATTTTGATTGATAATAGGGTGTTGTCCAATAAAAGAAATAACTTCATGACTGTTGTACAGTTTGTTCAGTTTGATCTCTTAATCTTTTTAGGATTGTTTGTACTTGAACATTTGACATGACTGTATATATATACAAATTCTTTTCAATAATTATATAACATTATATATAAGGTTTCTCCCGTTTCACTTTCGTATGTTGACTCATTATCATCATTTAAATATAACAATGACTTATCTATAATATGAATTTTATTTCACTGAATCATATTTTCATCATCTTTGTTATTGCAAGAAATTTTTGTTTTACTTTTTCATATAGTTTTGAATTAAAAATAGAGTACTTTTCATTTAATATAAAATGTCTAGACATATTTGAGTGGTTTTTAGTCCATCTGGACCGAAATTCCAAGGTGGACTTTTCTCATACAAATCCCGACCGCCATCCATCCGTCATTGTTAACTTTTAATATTTTCGACTTCTTCTCCTAAACCACTGGACCAATTTTATCCAAACTGGGTAGGAAGTATCCCTAGGGGAGGGGATTCAGATTTGTTCAAATGAAGGGGCTCGGCACCCAGGGGCGCCACTAGGGGATCAAAAGGGGGAAAATTTGACAAAACTTCAAAAATTATCTTCTAATAAACTATAAGGCCTTGAGCTTTATGTTTGTCAACACTATGACAAATTTGTGAACTTTTCACATTTTTGACTTCTTGTCCACAACTACTCGACCATTTTCATTCAAACTTGGTAGAAGGCATCCCTAGGGGAAGGAAGTTCATATTTTTCAAATGAAGAGGCTCGGCCCCCAGGGGCGCCACTAGGGGATCAAAAGGGGAAAATTAGACAAAACTTCAAAAATCATTTTCTAATAAACTAGAAGGCCTTGAGCTTTATGTTTTGGTATGTAGTAACTTATAGGCATGAACATGATGAAGAACCAAGTTTGTTCAAGGCGTGACCCTGGGGTCAAAAATAGGTTATTTTTGACTTCTTTTCCAAATTAGCCTAACCAATTTCATTCAAACTTTGAAGAAGGCATCCCTAGGGGAAGGGGTTTCAGATTTGTTCAAATGAAGGGGCTTGATCCCCAGGGTAGCCTATAGAGGGGCTAAAAGGGGCTTAATGCTTTGATTTGTTGTAATTTTAGGGCATGGAGAACCAACTTTGTTCAAAGCATGACTCTAGGGTCAAAAGTATTCAAATGCCAATCCAGATTCCCTTGTTTTTTTTTATCTTTTCACAAAAATACATTGGAGCCATTACAGATACATTGAAAAAAAGTCCAGATTAGTTCATTGATAAAATTATTCAAGTTCTGTAAAGTGTTTGTCTTCATCCTTATACTAAAAAACCCTGAAATGATAATACAAATTTTATGAACATTTGAAGTGGTAGGAAAAGTTGAATTGGTTATCTTAGAAACAATGGCATGTATTATGTTACAAATTATAGGAGAATGTATCAACAGAGGCCAGATAACTGTGTAGATTGGACACAAATATTTAGAGTATGGAGAGAGTGATAGCTAGATTTATGTTACAAGAAGGAGATGAAGCGGGCTTTAATGACTTAATCAGTCAGAAGTTATCATTTAACCTTGGGGGTTAATGATCTGGTAAAGCTGAGCGGTAAAGAGCTTTTTAAAGTTGACAGACATTGCCCAGTGTCCCCCATGTATTAGATATATATACCTATTAAAGGGACGGCAATGCTATTAGCTGTCCTCAGAGTGCAAATAAAGCTTGGCTGTCAGCGGACAGTTATTATTCATGTTAGTATATGGCAGATTATTATCATAAAAAAAGGTTTGAGAGTAAACATTATCTGACTAAAATGTAGGACCTCTTATTACCATTAAGAATGTTGTGTTCTGGCAATAGTCCAGCTTGACTTTTTCATTCATGGTTTTAGGAAGGTGAAACTATATAAAGTTATATATATACTAAACAAACAAGACCATTTTTGGCCTGCAGTGTTTTGGCACCTCTACAGTGGGCTATTGTAGATTCTGGCAGTGTTTGTAATATAACTGCATATTAATAGGTGCACATAAACATTCATAAATGTGTTGTGTTATTCACACATATATATACATAAAACTTTTATTGATCTGCATTAGTAAAGCCGACTACACCCTATAGGGCCTTTGTTGTCGTCAAAATAACATTTTAAGGTTTCAACAGTACATTAAAATGCTTTAAATGGAGTAAAATAACGAATTGTGTGTTAGTGTTTTGTTGGAGTAAGACACTTGTGTTGATAAATGAGATTTCACATTAAAACCATTGTGGAAAGTGTGTCTGGCAAGGGAGATAAATCATAACTCATTAAGATGATGTCCTCCTACAAAATGAAGACACAATGTTCATTATTGATGATTAATGTTAAATTCATTTATCTCGCTAGGTGCGATCCTAATAGAATAGTTAGTGTGAATCATGTTTTGACATAAACCTGTCATACGTAGACATTATATAAATGCTTATATCGTAATACGGACCTTTCATAATTTCAAGAAGCCTGTTTGACACGCTGATGACACCTGAGTTATGATCATAATGAAATTTAAGTACGCCAATACAATTTAATAAAGTACATTTCCTTTATATGCATATTAAAAGTAATCCTGAAGGCTCATATTTAGACTTTGGGATAGTGAATGGGTATAATTGTCAAAATTCTTACGTTTTGTTGATTTCATTATACTCCTAAGGTATTAAGGCTTTTATAGATCAGGAAAATCCTTTAAAACGACTTGGTGACACTGATTGTACAGTATTGACGAAAAATGCATTTCTGTACAGTTAATATTCATTTATATATGCACTGTATTCATATATGTGTACTATTAGTTGACTCTCGACAGCATTTTGTATTCTTATTCAGTATGTAACACTAATATGTTCTTTATTTATGCAAATGAAATGAATTTTTAAAGCCTCTAATCAGTTATATGAGATAAAACTATATCAAGAATGTTTGTTTTTCATTTATTTCTGTCTGGATTCCTGGTATGACTTACTTTATGTGTGACGTGCAGTTTAATAGTGACACTATGCTGGTTTATAACTTGTCTTTTTCCACAAGAAGTAGTTTCATTGCCTCCCTCACTGTGAGAGATTCAAACTAAGGTGTCAAAAGTCAGAACAAGGTTATATTTATGTTTGCAAATTTTAAATGTACCCTGGGAAGTGTTTCCCATTGTTGTGCGTATATCTTGTTTCGATATCAACAGACTTAAAGGTACATTGGGATATCATCCCACAATAGATTATTTTTATATTTTCTTCCTTTCTACATTAAATGGTTAATTTCCAAAATTGATAACCAAATGTCTTTGTGATAAGCATACAATTATAACTGTCTTTTTATTATTTTTGGTATCAAGTATTGAACAATATTAACAAAAATATCTACAAAAAATGGTTTCCTTTAATAACCCCCTGATAAATGTATTGATAAAACTGTTTGTCAAGTTGAATAGTTTGAGAAATGTCTATAGTTAAAGAAAACACAAACTCTGAGGTGAAAAAAAATCATCAAAAAAATTTGAGGGTCAGGCCTTTTCACAGGGACGTCAGGGTTACGCCAAACAAACCTAATTTTTATTTTGGCCTGAAGTATCATGTCAATGTGTTTTCCTTGATGTTTACAAGTCTAGTTAATTGTTTGGCCATCGGTCACTCCCAGTAAGGCCTTTTTCTTTGCAATTTGTTGCAATCACATTTTGGACCCCGAATGCACAAAGACAGTCCCTTGCTGTCCTATAGTGATTACATTAAAATTAAATTCATATGTCTCCATTTAAACGCATAGGATGTAAGAGTTTCGTGTCAAAATTTGGTATCTGAAAAAGTGCAGACTTGATGTGATTCAAT
>JAUMGZ010162459.1:0-16090 GCA_032359645.1 Pododesmus macrochisma
GAAGGTTGAGGCCTCATTAACCGGTTTAACCACACTGCCTGGTTTCGTGCTGGGTGACCGTCCTAAGTCGGTCCGCAAGGATTACTAGTCTTGATGTTTGTTGTGATGTCAATTTAATTAATTACATTCCGGTGCTTCATTATTTGACGCAGATATTGTTTGTTTGTCAATGCCTCTCGTTCTGTTGATCCTATTCATACTGTTTTTTAGGAATATAAAAATATATTGGGATAATGCGAACAAATGATGTCTACATCCTCTCATGCAAGATCCAATACTAAGACTTAAAAAGAGTAAACAAGAGGCCCATTGGGTACGTATGCCTCTCTTGTAACAACAGAGATGCAATTGTATTTGTTATTTGATTAAGTCATTTTGGTGATTTTGTCAGAATTTTCCCTTTCTGTTCCCCGAGTGACTCTCCCTTGGGAATAACCCCAATAACTTACATTAAAAGATGGTTGAAATTGGTGTTGGGCTTTTGAATTTTTGTTATTGTATATGTATGCGTTCGCTGCTTATCTTGTCTGGATTTGTCCGTGTCATGAACGTTACAATGGTGTCTTTGTATATTATTTTTAATTCTGTTACAGTGTACACGTTTATTAATTAAATTCTCGCTGTGATTTGGTTTGATCACATTCCACAATACATTAACAACAAACCAATCAATACGTCAATGACGATGCTGGCATCTTGTGAATTAAATATCACGTTGATACATTAATGTGATTTTCAATGATTATACAGACAATACAATTAAATTGATTTCCGTCAATTGAAATTGAAAGGGTTTAGTTACAACCGAATCAATTTTCAAATTTAACTTCAGTTATTGGGTTGCCGTTCGGTATCTCTGCAATTAAAAAATCAGTAATTAATTAATTTGCCGAATTTGAATGTGATGCGGTGAACTTGTCTGTTTTATGGTTCTGGTTTATGTGACGAGGTAACTGTTCTTGTTAATGAATTTAGTCACCAAGACTTGTTCTTGTTAATGAATTTAGTGGCCAAGACTATGTCTTTTATAGCTAACGCTCCTGAAAAGTAATATAGTTCTTGTTTCCTTGGTAATACATTTTATCTACGTTAAAATATAATACTGTACCAATCCATAATTCAAAGTTACATTAACAAGGTGGACTTTGTTTTCAAATCAACATCGCAGAAACATACAGTATATACTTGCTAGCTTGTATCTAGTGCAGTATTTTAATATAAATGGCAACTATTTACATGTATATTGCATGTGGTATAAAATTATACATATATTATTTTACACTATACTTTGAACTTTAAACGAGGCTTGTCGAGTTACAGCGATCTAATATATTATGGTGAAATGTGGTTTACATTCACGCATACACACTCTTAGTTCTTTAAACTCAATGATAAGTGTTCCTAGCTTGCTACACAGAAATGTAGAATTTATCTGTTACGTCGGGGAACAGTGTTCTTTATATACAGAGGGATCTGGCAATGGATTACTACTGTCAGTAAATGCATAAACATTTCTTGGCGGAAATAAAACTCATTCTTTTTACAATTAACATATGTAAAAATGTAACACAACAAAAGATAACCAAAACAAGAGAGACAAGAAACACCCGAAACCAATTATACAAACCATATTCGTGATGCATAAAACACAGCTTTACCTTGGAAGTACGACTGTTTGTAGCCCTGCCATGCACACCAACATCACCAAAGAACATATCATACTGTTACTGAAGGCAAAATCATCAGTCGACTGGTACTGTTAAACAAAAATAATGTTTATTGTTACCAAATAACACAGAACATATCATACTGTTACTGAAGGCAATGCCATCATAAAAATCGTACTTTTAAATGGTTTAGTTTTACCAAATAACATAGAACATATCATACCAAACAATGTTAGTAAATTCAATATCTATGTAGCATGAAAGTTTGAAGAAAAAGAAGTATATCTTTGAACTGTTTCTAATCAACATAAGTATGCGTCTTTAGTCAGTTGCCCTTTGCTTTGCTCAGAATATTAACGGTTTTTATCATTCATGCTGGATTTTAGTGCTTAAAGTTTTAAGATAAACTTTTACGGACTTATAGATTATTAGTTTAACAACACGTGTTGTCTGTTGAAGGAAAATCAAAAATGATTTTGTGTTGTAGGGTGAAACTTGCCTGTTTTTCCTTGAAAGATTTCTTAAATCTAAGTGTTATGAAGCTAACGTGGTTCCTCTTCTCGCGTTCAACACTCCGTGCGATAAGTGCCTGGGCTAAGTACTTATTGACTCTGTCTCCAGACGCTGGTTTGTTGGAATGTCTACAAGAACGTTAAATATTAACAAAGTTAAACGATACTTATCCGATACTTATCTATATCTTTTCAAAGTCACGCACAAAAACAAGGTAAATGGAATGATCAGAACGAAAGGTGTTCACACTATGAAAGCACCATGTAATAACATTTATTGTTCGCCAACATTATATACAGGTTAAAACAAAGAACCATGTTGCTAATTTGTAATGATAAACCAGGCAACGAATCTGACCGAAATCAAGAAAATCATCATTTAAGAGAGCGCAAAAAGTGATGACCAAGACGTAACACAAACAATATTAATAGGTGATAGCAAGTAGTACATAATACGCCCGTCAGCAAGAAGTAAGACTGCTTCATTGCTGGTCAAGTAATCAAAGGTTTTACCTTTGGTGTCTGTTATAACTACGTACCCCTCCATACGTAAAAGGTGAAAAATTGACCAAGCTCAACACATAGTATATCTACCATATACTATAGTATATCTACCATGTATTCATGAAACGTCTCAAACAAAAAGAGGTTCACTCTTCAATATATATCTGACAACTATGCACCTTAAAAAGGGTCAGTTGAAAAAGTCAGGTGTTTTTGATTAAACAAACCTGGCATCGTCGGTATGTAAAGGGTGAAAAGTAGATTTAATAAAACGCATGGTAAATCCTTGACAAGTCTTCACAATATGAAGTTTATATGTTCAACATGCCTTGAAACTCTGTGCAAAGTTTCTAAACCATCCACTCAAGTTCTGTACCCTAACAGTTAACGGATTGGTACGCGGACGACGGGACGACGGACTGACGGAACCGCCATATCATCTTCATGAGTTCATATAAATAATAAACCAATTAAACTTACCTCTCCTTGAACGCCTTCCTTAGTTTATCTGTTACCGAATAGCTGAACTTTGACTAAAAGAAAGTCGGGGACAATGCATTGGATCAGAAGCATAATTATTCGTGCAGATAACATAAATTATATAAAATATCTACAAATATGCTGTACAATATAGTTCTTTGTTTATTTGATTTTTTCGGCAACAAATATATATACTTTCGGTGTATTAGACACTTAACTATGCTTTTGTTTATGTTAGCTTAATTCCATCCCTTTTAGTTAGAGGCATAGCATCGACTTATTGACATTGTTTATGTTTTCTCTTTAATCATACTAGGATATAAAGTGTCGTACATAAAGTTTTAGCAATGACACTATTTTCTGATACTCTGATCAACTTGGACTGCTGTCGGCATCTGTCAGAAGATATGAGAGTGTTTATATATAAAGTTTACTTCCTGTTGAGTTGAAATTGTCACTGCAAACTTCAATAGAACAAACGTGTGTGTGTGTGTGTGTGTGTGTGTGTGTGTGTGTGTGTGTCCTTAATTTACTGCCGTATATCTAATATGTTGGCAAGACTATTTTATAGTATTGATGAGGTATGTTTTTGTACTTCATTACCATCGGGATCCCAACCCCACCCCCTCCCCTTTGGATTCAGAGCTTTGATTCATAGAGGTCTTGTCCATTCTAAATTCATTTCCCCCTTCGAGTCCGTTGATTGCGATTGATTTGGGAGCTCGGCTTTGGGTCAAGATCCAGGTCTTTTTACCCATTTGGTTGGTTTGGCGTCATTTTCAAAAGTCCGCCTCACTTTGCTAGTTCATTCTGGTGGAGACTTCTTGATGATATTGTTTGTTTGTCAATTACTTTTGTTCTGTTGATCTTGTTTCTTCTTGTTTTAATGTATTGTAGGAAATGAAGAATAATCAATCAATCAATGAATCATGCAATTCGTAAACGAGGCAGTTTCTTATCTTGTATATGCCATTGCTAATTAGTTCATGTAGTATGCATTATCCATTCACAGTTAGACTAACACGCAATCAAGTGTCTGATAGAATGTCTAAAATATCAACAATTTCCACATGTGTACATGTATGTGTAAGAATAGACGCCTTCAAATCCCTATATTTTTTACTTAGATTAATATTTATTTTTATTATATATGTTGTACTTACGAACTTTGATCCTGGATGTTGTCTTGGTTCCTCTGTTTGAGGTGATAAAACATTTGAGAATGGAATTTCTGCATTAAACTTCACGGACTGCATCAATCTCATTACACAGTTGGACACATTACGAAATGATAGTTTCTTTGGTTTGATCGCACTATACTCTTTATCTAGTAAGGTACTCGGAGTCTGAATTAAATAACGTATGATAAGTCTTTTGTTCTGTTATAGACTGGTTATCACCAATTGTTCTCCCCAGGGATACCCTGGCGAAGCGCAGAGCAGCAAATAAAGGGGAAAATCAGTCTATTTTCTGTTACAAATCTTCTTACCAACCATATCACAATATACAAAAGGGTATTCCTTGTATTTTTGTTAGTAACAAGTTATATGTGTCTGTGCGTAAAAATATTTATTGTTGATACCACCATATATCAATGAAAACACGAAAGGATATATTGACGTAAGCTTAATAGACTTGTGTACTTTGATTAGTATAAGTTTCTTTCTGATGTAAATTTTGTTGTTTCCAGTGATATTTCTTATTTTGTTTTTAATAATTAGTACCTTCATCAAACTAAGAAGTTTCTTTATATTATGAAAATGCTGTCCCGCAGAACTTGAAAACATGTCCCCCAGAAATGAACGCATGCCCAATTTCTAAAATTATTCATGAAACGAACATCTATTAGCGGCTTGTAATAAATCATAATGATGTTATTTCAATTTTGTTTTTAATTAAAGTGTACTTAAAATCAGACAACTTACCTTGCGTGGGTTATTTGCCTTAATAAAGAATGTTTCTATGTTGTTATCCTTAAGAAAGCGATTTCTCTCTCCGCCATTACCTGGCTCTACTTCATAAAGATCTCCAAGGTGATTCAATGTGGCCCTTGTTAAATGAACTCGCCTGTAAAATATTAAAGTTTCTATTCTCTATCATAAGACTAGTAAATAATGTCATATTTTCTTTTTTATAATAATAACAATGACACCATAGGGCAATAAAAGGATAATTAAAATATGGAAGGAAATTGAAGAACAAAGTCAAATATTTCATGATTAGTCGACTATGAAGGAAGCATTACTGGTTACTGATGAAGTTCGACAACATTGGAAACATGTCTGAAAGAGGCTCATTAATGGAATATCTGGAGCATGTTCCGTAAAACTCGGACAAGTAGCTCTTGATTAGAAGTCTCGGTCAATCAGAGGACATGACGGCCATATTGAATGGAACTTGTCACTGTTGTACTCTATTCTGAAATAGGACCATGCAATGAACATCTGCAGAGTAGTTCTTGACAAGGCGAAAAGGACTCAGCAAATTAAAAGCAACATATGCCAGTTTTGATAGAGTGTGTTGACATTTGACACGATTCAAAAAAGGGACAATGGAAGGAATATCCATATGAAGTCTATCAATATAGCCATAACAGTTTTTTAAGGAGAAATAAAACAATCAAAATTGTGTAGACGCACAACGGATAACAAACGACTTTGTGTCAGATGAGCCAAACTAAAACGTTGGCCATATAAACTTTAAAATCTTACTCTGCAATCGCGGATTCCATTTCAAAAAACATCATATTTGTAAGCTTGATACCTACCCTGGAATTCCACCTGATTCCATCTGATTCGCTAGCGTGACGTCATTACTCCAAACATCATACTGCCATTTTTTCAGTCCAAGAACACCACAAAGTACACGTCCTGTGTGTAGGCCTACGCGCATGTTCAGTCGCGCATCACTGGTTTCACACACTGCACTGTTATAAAAAGAAAACTATAAATGATGTTTAAACACTGTTACCCTATTTGACAACTTATCGTCAGAACTAAATAACGTATATTTATAAGCGCGGATAAACATAAGCACAAATGACACTTTTTGGAATTTCGCGCTTACTTGATCTAGCACTTATGCCAATAGCTGTGTAAAACTTCAATATTGAAGTTAATTTAGCGAGTATTTAATTTAGCGGACTTTACATGCCGCGAATATAGCTACATTAAATTAACCTCTTAAATGTCTATGTTTACAGAAATACGTTTAAATTAACAACAATACATTGGTTAACACTGCTTTATGACAACAATGTCACATGATCACATACAAACATCAAGTAAACTTCAATGTGTTCAAAGTATGTTTATTAATATTAATAATTAATTATTAATTAATAATTTTTATAATCTTGTAAGATCCTTTATAATGCAATACAGAATAAATGTTTTGTTTTTTGGCAAATGTCGAAGGCCCTTTTTTGCAAATCATATTTGGTACACAAACTGCAAAATATTCTAGACACTTCCATCCTTTTCATTCCTATTTATAAAATATGTTGCTTCGGTGTGTAAGATTATTGTACCGGTTTGATAAAATATGCAATGCATGCCATCTTGTGTAGGGTGAAATAAAGTGGTACAATGTTGTTTGTGTTATATATGTTTGAGGCCTCATTAACAAGTTTAACCACACTTCCCGATTTCGTTAATGGTGACCTCCTTAGTCGCTCTCCCGTGAATAACTCATCTTTAGGATTGTTGGGAGTTGTTTTCATTCTTTCTTTTCATTCTGCTGCTGCTGTTGGTTTGCCAATGTCTTTGTTCTGATGATTCCATTTGTCTTGTTGTTACAGTGTTTGACAGTTTACTCCAACATTGCATTTTGTAAACCCGTTGTATACCCAAATTGTTTCCTCTTTATTGGGCGGATCTAGGACTTTAAGAGGGGTCAGGCTTATTGGGCGCACCACATAATCTGAACGGGTACCAAGTTGTCAAGTAGACATCTGGAGGATGTCGGTTGCACTAGTGGTTCTATATTTCTGTTTTACTACTTTCACTTCTACAAATTGTACATACTGTATTGCCTCTATCATGTTGAGTCCCATGTCCACACAGCACTTAGCATGATCCTCCCTTTCATCAGGTAGTCCACTCACACAGTAGTAACAGTCGCCGAGGATCTTTATTCGCAAACAATTATTTTTCTGTAAATGTGGAAATATACACTGATTAAAGTATCATCTGCTATCAATATATTGAACAAATGAAGTTCACTTAACATAAGATCTGTAGTTGAGAGGTGTACTAAAAATTTGCTTCTCTGGTTTTAAACCATTTTTTATCAAATATAGCTAACCGAATTATCAGGGCGTTATTAATAAATTATTCTGCAGTATATTTCAAAATTTCACTCACAAGGATATCTTTTAAGTGTTTGTGTCTGCAACAGGACACAGTTGACTGTTGTTGGAAAATGTATTTACATTCTTTATGGTGCTAAATGATATGCCAAGATTTTATGAGTTTTATCTTTATTTTTGTAAGCATTTGTAGTGTATTGTTGATTTTTGTTTTGTTGGGTGAAGAGCCAGGCAAAGTTAGTGTGACCATTATACATATTGTAATTAGTTTACTGAGGCTGCTGCGTCGGTTGCCTCACAGAGCGTGACGCCCGTCATATTCACACATCACATTGGCTTTCAAACTCGACATGAGCCATGCCTACTAAATTTCAATGAAATCGAACTGTTTTATGGCAGTTAGAACACGGAATAAAGTATGATGGACCGGCAGATAGACGGAAACACCCAAATAAATATTCCTCCGTTTTTCTCAGGAAAGAGGAGTACAACAAACGTGTTTACAGAGTAAATGTAAATATGTGAACACTCCATAACCTTGTTTAAGGTATATCTTTGAAGTACAACATTACATGTACATGTACCAATGATATCTAATTGTTATATATTGTATTCCTTGACATCACACCAGCAGTCATAATGTATATCAGATTCCAGGATGCCACTCGCAATAAACAAACAGTATATTTCATGTCACGTTAGATTAATGTGGAACACACGGTCAAAGGTCACAACATATGCAACAAAAATGACACAGCTGTGGCGCTAGATACATTTCAGGAGAATATTTACAGGAAGTTCCAGAAGGTCCTGATATGCATGTAATGAATCGTCTTTACGCATGATGGACCTGCTTGTCACATTGCATGCAGTTAGTAAAGTTACACCCTACATACTAAGTAACATATACACCTTATAGGAATACCGTCTTTTTATTTTATGTTAATAAAGAAATAACCTTTGGCAAGGTATGTTTGAATGATACCTTTCATAACTGGAGAATTTATCACTTTAATTTCACAATTTGCTACATGTTCCAATTTTTACGTTTACTAATAAAGGTGTTTTAAGTTCCTTTGATATTGGAATTAAGTTTTCAATTAATTTCCAACTGAATCGAGACAATACATTATGCATCTTTATCTATTATTATATGTTAATCTATGTGCGATAAAGAATGTTCCTGGTTACCTTTGCTAAGTGGTCAAATCGTCCAAACAGTTCATTGAGAATTCGAACAAGATCCTGTGCAGAACAATGGGACGACAGGTTGGTGAAACCGACAATATCAGCAAACAATATACTGAAATTCAAAAACATATATCATTAGAAGTGTTGATGTTTGTGATTACAGTATCTTTGTTTTCCATTAGGATGTATGTAAATTTATATTTAAAGTTTTTCTACACCCTAAATGTTTTCCGTTGAGTGGATGTTGACATCTCCAATCACCCTGTCCTATTTGTCGTGGCTGTCGTCCCCTTACGGTCCCATACCTGTGCTATATGTTCACGGCCTCTCCCGCACTGTGAGCTTGTTGAGTCATCATGTTAAGAACGTCTATTTTCAATCTTTGGTTTCAAATGTTTATGGGTTAAGTAGAAACGTTTGGATCCAATCGCTAGAAATCAAAGATTCTGTTCACTGTGTGATAGACTCGATATCAAAGAGAGTTCCATTTTATTTTACAATGTCCAGTTTAAACCTTTTTACTATCGTCGTCCGTCGGTTTTTAAACTAGTACAGTTGTTGTCGTGTAGAAATGTTAAAACTTTACGTAATTTAAGCAAATATTTAGTAAAAGCAGTCTCTATGAGAAATTTTTTATTGGAATGAATCATTGAATTTGTTGTGAATAATTGAATAATTGAATCCTGGTTGGATTAGTGTTGTGAAAAAATGAAAATCTGTATTCGTATTAAGCTCTTGACCATCGCATGTTATTATTCCCACGCTTTCTTTTGTGTGTTAATAATATAAGAAAGACTTGTAAAGTGTTTGTAAAAAAGGTTTTCATTGTAAAATCTGTGAAATGGTTATGTTCTCCGCCATCTCATGTAATTATTATAAATTGTAATATGTGTATATTTTATCCTTTATGCTGTCTGCATACGGAATAAAGCAAATTGAAATTGAAATTAAATCGATTTGTTTACCAACACCATTCAATTAGTCGACTGAACATCCTAAGTCTTACTGTGGTGGTGGCTGGCCTTGAATTTGTTTTTATGTGGTCTTATTTATGATTTTATTGCCATTAGATGTTTTTTTTTTTTTGACGTTTTCTGGTCCTTATGATTTAGGGATGTCTTCCTTCCGAAAATTATTTATTGGTATTTCATTTTAAATTATTGGAATTAAATTTTTATATTTATTGTTCTTCGGACTTATTCAATACACTTTATTCTAATACTTGTACATTAAATCAACAATGCATATATTGTATTTAGTGCATGTCTGCTGTGACGCTAGTTTCACCGCAACCACACTTCTACACGATAGATGGCGCTGCTGTTCGGGAAGTTACTATTTACAGCATCAGATGAAAACATTAGTCGTAAAAACTCCTTACCTCGTATTTTAATCATGTTCTAATCTAAATGTGAGCTATAAAACATGGATATTTGAGATAACTTATACAGTTATTGAGCCGATATACCTGACGTTATCGTGTCGCTGTATGTAGATCTTATGGAACAATCCCTGCGGATCCGGCGTCGTGATGTCGTTTTTCATTTCCATGGCAATGCGCTGCGGAAGAACGCTAAGGAGTAATTTTTCCTGAAATTAGAAATCGGAGCATATGATTATACGTGGTATGTCATGTTCTCAAGGGACCAAGGCGAGCTGCAGGAACAAATTGTACTACCTATCACTCACTTACTGGTTGGAACCCCGAAGTATGATTTCTTTTATTATCGTCTACAAGAATTTAATTAGAATACTGTGCTAACTATAAAATAATGGTCAATTGCAAGAATAAAAGATGAAATTTTATCTGTAAATTACCCCCAGAAAACTCATATCCGGTCCACCATTCCACTTTTTGCGCCACCGAGGAATTTATTCCGAGCTTCTTATAGACAACAAAGAATCTAGTAAGACGTAAAGAAATGTTTCTGTATACTAGAACTTTACACGGGCCAAATTGAATTAATATATAAATCAAAGTGTTTCTTTTTTGCTTGGCGGCACATACGTAACATAATTGCTTCTCTGCATCTTTTGAATTGATGTTGGAGAAATATGTATACACTAGTTAGCATTACGGTATATAGCTATCTTGTTCATTTGGCCTCTACATACTGATGGAAGAACGTGTCTAAACACTATAAGAAAGATCACTTAGTGCTATGAACTTGCATAAAGCGTCATCATTTTGCAAACTACCATAACCACAACCATAATTATACTTTTACCAAAAGACAATAATGATTGTCGCAATAATATGCTTCTAGTTGTAACATAATAATCAAAATGAGTATATCTTCATTTTGTATTATTAACAACACCTTGTAGTGTTATTATAGTGACCTGTAGTTTGAACTATATTATACCACCGCACCACTCAGTTGGGAGAGTGTTTGTTTCGTGTGCGAAGGTAGCAGGTTCGATCTCTTGCCGCATCACACTTTAGATGTTATATTTGTAAAGCTCGCTCCCTGCTAAGCATTCACCATTCTGGTAAGGAGAACGACTGACCTGCTAAGCATTCAGCATTCTGGACAGGAGAACGACTGACCTGCTAAGCATTCAGCATTCTGGACAGGAGCTGACCTGCTAAGCATTCAACAGTCTGGACAGGAGAACGACTGACCTGCTAAGCAGTCAGCATTCTGGACAGGAGAACGACTGACCTGCTAAGCAGTCAGCATTCTGGACAGGAGAACGACTGACCTGCTAAGCAGTCATCATTCTGGACAGGAGAACGACTGACCTGCTAAGCATTCAACATTCTGGACAGGAGAACGACCTACTCAGTGTCAGGATAATGTGACCAAATGAATTACCTTGTAAATGAATTTGTCTGTGGTGTGATATTTCAGTGAGACAGCACTATGAAGTTGCCATCAGGGTGCACTATCGCAAGTAGTTTCAAGTCGGGTCTTCTGATCCTCCTCATTGTTTATCAACTTGTATGAAGTTGAAAATTACAATGCAATGTCTTATCCATACAAGGTTTTCGTTTTTGTCTTATATATATATTCATATATATATATATGTGAAATACAATAGAATTGTATAGGAAAGTTTTACTGTTTACTCACCAGTTTTTCGTTTTCGTCCGCAATATTCTGTCGCGCTGCTACACAATTTCGAGTGTCGATGAAGGTTTTTCGCTGCGACCTTTGTGTGACATTGTGGATGAACACTCCAGCTACATTAACACTGATAAACAGGATGACGTTTGACACCAACTGAAAAATACAAATTGGGCAAAGTTATGATTGTTATATGTACCATATTGTACAGTACAAAATAATACATACTGCTTAAACGTGTATTATGTTTGTACATTTTTTGCAGGTCCCAAACCTAAATACCCAAACTATACACAGAGTTGTCGTCCTTCCCCCCTCATACTACCTCTGTTAACTCCTAGAAAACAGTTTTAGTTGTTTACATTTGGATTTGTTTGTTTGTTTGTTTGTTTGTTTGTTTGTTTGTTTGTTAGTTTAATTAGGGCTTAACGTCACGTCCAGAATCTTTCACCGATATTGTGACAAAAGACCAAAGGAGAAAAACCAAAAAGATAGGACAGGAAGAGAGCGACAGGAACGGGACACGAAAGGATAGAGATAGTTCAGAAAGAAGGATGAGCCTATGCAACGGCGTTTCTGCCTACTCTTCTACGGATTTGATATTACTCCGCGAAATAATCCCTATTAAGAAAAGAACTTACGACTCGTGATCAAATTATTTCCTAATATAATAACTATATCAATTTTGTGTTCATATGTGCAAGTTTTTTGGTTAAACAAAGTTGTGCCAAGAATATTGACCTTGAGACGTTGACAGAGGTGTTAGTCACGGAAAGTAACGACAACTCTGGGTAGAGATTGCTAAATACTGATATGAGTATAAGGGACATGCAGCAATACAAAACAAACATCAAAATGTTTACTTTTAATCTCGAAATTTCGACTTTCAATCTTTAGATTTCAGATTCCAAAATCAGTTTTATTTCATTAACGTCTCCTTATTCGGAAAATATATTAAAACGTGTCGTCCATAACTGTTTATTGTGTAGCACACTCGGGAAGTGCAAAGTCAAGGTCAACGTGTCTGCATCGTATTGTCAAACATTGGATTCCTCCGCCATTTAAATTGCAATACTAAGACATTTTCCGAAGTCTTGTTATTTCAAGTGTCCTTCGTGTCTATATATTAATGTATATGTAATATATTGAACAGCAAAGTGATACATTGGTTTGATATGCTAAACTTCTAAGTGTTTATGTAGGACAACAATCGAAAAGCGATGCATCCTCTTTACATCAATAACTGATTCATAATGGAAAGCAAACGTTTGATTTAAATACAATGCATATTGTCTGAGTTTTGCATATCTCCTAGCTTCCTAATATGTATACGTTTTGCATTAACAAAAATTAACGAAAAATAATTGCTTGTACATTTTCTGTCACAGTATATTTACTCTAATAGATCAATGATGATATTTGAATATACAGTACACGACGCAGACGATATGTCAATGGTTTTATATGTAGACTTTTATTCACTATATTGAGCTCTATCGACTTTCAATTTCAAAACGTTTACACTAATGAAACACAATTTAGAATGTTTATTTTGCATTTGTTGCTACAAGAAAACCCTATTTCGTTGGTAATGAGTATAAGTCAATATTACCGTGAACGGAAATCAGCCACGGTCAACAGGAAGTCATTCCTAAATGGTCTACATACAGTTTTATAACCCAATTTGTAATATTATTAACCCACGTCGTTACTCGTTTAATGATGTATATATCATTCCGCAATTTATACAAACTATGAATTAATAATATTAGCCGTGAAATCAACACACACGGCCCTGGTTAGCCTTCCAGTTTTTATTCCGGTATGCCGTATATGTCTAGCTAATTGTACAGAGACAGACAACAGTCTAATCAATCAGTAATGCAACTAAAGACAGACACCAGTCTAATGTCAGCTTCAGCAATCAATTAGTAATACAACTGTTTTATATTAATCACCATGTTAGTTCGATATTCTCAAGAACAACGCCAACAATACAAATTGATTTGATCTTCAAAGTTAGCATTCGACCTCTAACGCTACAAAATGTCTATTACATGTCTAAACAACTATTACATAAAAACCAGAATGTCTAAATCCATTCGCTTTCTTTTCGGTATTAATTTTCATTCGAAACGCGAGCCTTATTTTACGTATATCTATTTCAAGAGCTCACTTTCGATTCAAGTTCTTACTTTTAGATGTTGATAAAACAGTAAAACAATGTTCAACCAAACGTACGTATACGAATTACGCGTTATTCTTGACGACATGTTGACGTCGCATGACTTTGTTAACATGTAGACTAGTTGTTATAACAATTTCTACGAGGGATTAATAATAATATGAACCGTGAGTTCGAATTTGTAAAATAAGGTTCTTTGATGGGTATGATGGTTGGTGATGTGTCAGTTTGACAATGTCAAGTTTAGCACACATCATCCATTTAGCACATGAAGGTGTAATGTTTAAGTATGTAAGTCATTAAAGTAGTGTCGTTTGAACGTGCACTAAGGTACATTCATTTCCCACTGAGAGTTCAGTTCAATGAAACGGTCAAGCATTCCGTAGAAAATACTTCGCCAAGAGACCCCCTTGCACTATAACAGACGCCATTACTGTGAGATGATAAATACCATGAGAAGTTAATTAAATTGTAAGTATCAACTTTAGATATAGACAGTTTTAATTGAATTATTTTCATTTAATGCAAGGTCTTTCAGACATTGGAAGTCTATGTGTTCAGTGTTACATGTTTGCACTCACACGAGTATCATATTGTGATGCTTAACTCTTATCCGTGTAATATAAAAGATAAATATGGTTTAAGTATCTCGCCGTGAGTGCACGGCCGCAGTGACTTATTTTACCCTGAGTTGGTGATTAAGAACAACAACTTTGATAGAAGGAGGAAGAATATACGGAAGTTTATTGGGACATGAACATATTGCAATAAACATATATAGAAAACTCGACTTGCAATCACAAAATTCGGACTTTAAACCTCACACTTTCGAGATTTCAATTTCGAAATTTCAATTTTTTATCTCGACATTTCAACTTTATTAAAATCGAGATTAAAAGTCTAAACTTCGAATACGTAAGTTTTTGAGTTATTTTTATTTCAACATGTCCGTAATATGCTTCCGTACGAATATACATGTAGCAGACAAGGGAAAAGTTCTTTATGATTTCGGATCTTTTGATACATACGTCAGTTTGAAATAATAAACCTAAGATACATAACTTGATACTCAAATTCAAACACGGATGAATCGTGAGGCAGTTCTTTGTATATAAACGTTTTCTATGTGTAAATTAGATGAATTATATTTCGAATTAGTACAAAGATTTGAAACGTTCAAATAAAAAAAAAATACTTAAGAATGAAAGCGGAAACACTTGCGCTATAATCCTAAAGAAATATAGGGCAGGTAGGTAGGCAAAAAAATTGAAAATACTTTTACAGAAGGTTATATAGAGCAAGAATTCTGAATTTAACGGTGCATGTCACCAAAAGTCAATTAAAACTTATATAATTAAGGGCAGGCAATAAAATCTAAGGTAGGTAGGGAAGATGGAAATACAATTTTAATTTCATTTGACCTCATCTTCCTTTATTATACGTCAAATGAAAGTGTCATGTTCAACGTCATTTGCAGAGATCAATAACCAATAAAAGCAAACTAGAATCAATCAACATGCTTGATTTACAAATTGCATTACACAAAGACAAAGCTGTTGATAATGTTAAATGTTTTTACACATCATATACATGACTGGAGTAAATACCCCAGGTAATTTATTGAATTCAGTTTTAATTGCGTGGTTTGCGTGATTAGAGTTTTAAATTTGGCATGACATTATCTGTAATCAACGTGAACAAATCCTCAGAATGTCAGGTCATTATACAGGAGAAGACATGAATCTATTATGTGACGTTAATCGATTTTACAGTATCAATGATCAACGACTAATGACTTGAAATGGAACTCGACCTACATCTATAATAACATCAAAATCCAGGATTTATTACAAAGAACATAATGTTCAAGTATCTAGTACAGAAGTGTCGTCGATAATCCAAATCGACACGAAGGGTTCTTTTGAAAATGTCTTTTTATAGGGAGAACAAGACAGGGAATAAATTATGAATCATTACATAGACATGAGTCAATACATATAGATATGAGTCAATACATATAGATATGAATCAATACATATAGACATGAGTCAATATATATAGATATGAGTCAATACATATAGACATGAGTCAATACATATAGACATGAGTCAATATATATAGACATGAATCAATATATATAGACATGAATCAATACATATAGACATGAGTCA
>JAUMGZ010162470.1:0-16083 GCA_032359645.1 Pododesmus macrochisma
CAGAGGAAACATCTCTAGCTGAAGAACGTGTTCAATTGATGAAGCTTGACCTGCAGGGGTACAACTAGGGTCCAAATTTTGGAACATTTGATGATATGTCAAAATTCTTCTCTATATACATGTATATGGTGTAAAAATTAGGTTGCTCTTTTTAGGGTCAAAGTTCAATTCTATAGCAAATCTGTTAACTTTTCACATCATACTTCTTGTCCTAAACAAATGGTTCAATTTCATCCAAATTTGGCAGAAAACAAAAATCCCTAGGGGCAAAATTTAACAAAAAGGCCTAGTGCTTAATGCTTTGTTAGTAGTAACTTTAGGTGATGGAGAACCAAATAAGTTCATGACATGGCCGTGGGTTCATGTATTTAAATGCAAAAAAAAATTACTTATAAAGGCACATTTCATACAGGTGGACGATAAAGCCCAATAAGCCTTATGTTAAACTTAACTAATACACATACTTCATAAAAAAATGAAACCGAAACTGAGAGTAACTCAAACAAAGAGGTTTCCACATGCTGATACGAACCAGACTCAGAATAATGGTATTTTCTTGGTATGCATTCACTTTTAATCATGGATTTCACTTTTGCTTTTCAATACCTTAACATCAATATATACGTAACATAGCGGTATGTTTAATTGGTTAATGAATACCAGGTTTGACATTCCAGAAAAGCAATGATCAGAAAGAAGAGAATACAAACTGATATAAAAAAAAACACTGGCAAATTTAGGAAGGATGACACCTAAGTCAGAGGGACTGACGACGACGAAGAAAACGCCAGCACGTATCAAACGTCAAAACATACATACCAACATAAAAAAATTATTTTAAGGCAAGCAATACCACGGACCGACTTAGGTAGTCAATTTAACGAAATGGATGGCGAAGTTAAACCGTTTAAAGGTTCCCAATCTTCCCACTTTATCGGCGGAGGTGGGGGCACAATTCGTACCCTATTGGGATACAAACAAACCTTGTCGTCAAATTTTAAATATATCAGTCATTAGAAAGAAAAAATTGCAAACTGAAAAAGAATACAAAAAAGCAACCTGAATCATGCCTCCGATAAATATGATATTTATAAGAGGAAGGAGCCAAAACTCTGTGTGAATTACCCCGTCGCGAACCCCAGATCTTGCTCGAAGCTGCTGTCAGTAATGTACGCAAGAGAAGAATTAATTTTGAATAGACAAGACTTCAGTAAATCAAAGTTACAGAGCCAAAGGGGCAACCGTAACACATTTTCACGATGGTTAT
The DNA here is from genome assembly GCA_032359645.1 of Pododesmus macrochisma. Taxonomy (NCBI): domain Eukaryota; kingdom Metazoa; phylum Mollusca; class Bivalvia; order Pectinida; family Anomiidae; genus Pododesmus; species Pododesmus macrochisma. Next base: position 1,268 of record JAUMGZ010162470.1, read on the forward strand.
GATGGACAAAAACCATACCCAATAATAATGCAAAATTATCTTGCCAAAATTGCGCGTAGTCAAAACAGGAATTTCTAAACGTATTCCTCTGGACACGTGTTTCGAACAACCCATTGGCTTCTGATCACATGAACGCGATTGTGGAGGAAGCTGGCCGATTGTAATTGTTAACAACTGCACTCGAGTTGTGAACTTCAAATTGCCTCTAATGAGTGAATTTGGCTTAGGACGATATGAATTAAATGTTGATTGAAGAAACATAGAACATGTGTTTGAAAATTTAACACAAACAGGACGCCTGAGACGGGGCAGAAATATCAATAGGAACGTGTGTGGCGGTAGTGGTGTGCACTGCATATCGTAGTTTATATAATGTTGTAAAATGTATAAATATGAAAGGAAAGGAAGTATGAACTTTCTCTTAACAAGAAACCTTCCGCGAAAAAGCGCACTATTTTGTGTATGCGATATCTCCCGCCACATTTCTCAACTTCACCTCCTATCTCTAATGACCGATTTTGACGGTTACCTCTAAGGTTACCTTACACCGGAATGACACGAAGGCATCGCGGCGGGTGGTACATGTGTAACAGGAAACGCTGACCATATCGCGAGCACCTGGTTTCGTTTCTAGTTGTTTTAAATATAAGTTCGTTATGTTTCAATTTTTAGTTAATATGTGTATATTTGGTTCATTTTTCTGCGTGCGTCAAATGTTTTCTTATTGGTTGCCACTGTTGATGGATTTACGGCCTATACTATTGTCTTTGTTTTTTTTTCCGATTTACTATTTTAGAAACCTATATTTAAGATAGTTTTGTTTGCGACATATTTAGACTTATCTTTATTTTCTGTTTTCGACATAATAAACATTTTTTAATTAAATAAACGATTGATTTGATGTTAAAATGATTGTAACAGGATACTATAACTATATGTACAACATTTCTTATGTTAAGTATACCCATTTATAAGGATAACATCTAAAATGAGTATCCTAGTGTATAAACAAAAACAAAATTGTTTGTGGTATTCCAGCGACACAAATATATCAATTCACCTGAAAGGTGGAATAGGTTTAAATAAATTGTCACTTGATAACTTAAATATAATATTGCCAATTGTCAATCACGACCTCGGTCGACATGGATATGAACTTCGTATATTTGGAAGCCTTTTTTAAGAAAAAAATAGTGAATTATTTTGTGTATCTGCGGCATGACTTTTGTTTTGTTACCGTATGCACTGTTTCAGTATGACCTTATATACATTAACGTTGACGCCAAAATTATCACCAGTAAAGAACTCAAGCAACCATATAAATAAAACCACCATTTTGTCTTCGTGATATGTCTTTCTGTTCGTAATGTTTGTGAATTTATAAATGCATACGTTTTCTCTCATTCTTTTTGTTAACTTCCCCTGTTAATTTATATTTGGGTTTTAAAATATAATTTGTATACTTATGTCGTTATAGAACTGTATACATCTATGTCTGTCGTTCGACACTAGTCTGGTTAGTATGGCAATTGCTATTGTTATGATATATGCTACTGAAATAATGTTATCAAAATGACATGCCGTCGTACTGTCGCGGACAACAAACGACACATTTATATTGTATCGTATGTCGTACTATCAAGGACAATAGTACGGCAGAACGACAAAACTAACTTGGGGTTCGGGAGTTTGACAGTACGACGACACTTTTTTTAGGTTCTGTAGTGCGACAGTACGACGAACATATTTTTACGTTCTGCAGTACGACAGTGCGACAGATTAACGTGTGGGTTCCTTAGTACGGCAGTACGACACATCTACTTTTGGGTTCTGTAGTACGACACGAAAGTACGACAACATAACTGATGTATTCTGTAGTACGACAGTATGACAACATGACTTTAAGGTTCGGTAGTACGACAGTACGTCAACACGGGAACACAACTTTAAGTTTTTGTAGTACGACAGTACGACAACACAACTTTAATATTATGTTAGTACGACAACACAACTAAAAGGTTTTGTAGTATGACAGTACGACAACATTATTTTGGGTTCTGTAGTACTTTCTATTGTTGACCACACTGTACTGTTTAATTGTGTCGTAGTCACGTATTATTGCCCCCGACAACACGACAGACTGACAAACTGCATTTAACTGTTGGTACGGAACTTAATACTCTGTCGGTGGAGACTTTACGATAGCACGACAAAATAAACATAATATCGTATTGTTGGGGTAAAAAACGATAGCACGACAAGTAAAAAATATATTCGATAGATAGCAACAGGACAATACGACAACACGATTATTTACTTGTATCGTACTTTTGTGTCTGTCATGTTTTGTCCTTAACGACACAACAAACTTTAAAGTATGTATGTACTGTCGCAATATCAACCCGATAGGACGTCATCACAACAGTACGACACACATAGGATGACACTACGACAATACAAAAGCCAGGTTTGTCGTATTGTCACTTAATTCTGTTGTGCGGTATTTTGTTTAATTGCCTTCGTATCGATGTGCTGTTGCCCCGACAGTACTATGCAGGTGACTTCGTCGTAGCATAATGTTGTCGACCCCAACAACTTGAAAAACACGAAATGACATAAATCAGCCACCATATTTAACACAAGTATAGTAGTTTGGATATCACTTATCAATACTAACACTTAATTATTGATTTAAATCGACACAGATTTATGTCTTGACATTATCTATTGTTGCAGATTCGGATATTACTTGACGGACTCCTATGTGAAGTTACGGTCTGCGTTTCCGCTTGGTCTTGATTATCCGATATATAGAAATGACGACATTTCTAACGATCCTACCATTTATATATTTTCTTTGGGAACTTAGCAGGTACGCAGACGTAGATTCAAAGGTTAACGTCGTAGTGGTAACATCAGACGTACGAGATCGCCTTGATCAATCACTGGATGACATTCTAAATGTCGATTTAATTAATAATATTCCGGTGCTTAATTTTCTGAAGTAGTTATTGTTTGTTTGTCAATGTCTCTTGTTCTGTTTTACACACAATAGACTATATTCATACAAATGAATAAATTATGTTAGTGTGTATGAGTCATAATAACTGTTTTATTGAACTGTATCATAATGTGTTGTTTTCCATTAAAGTTTACCAACATTCTTTAGCTACATTTTAACACGTTATTTTAATACATGTCTTGTATCTTTTTCTCTTTTGTTAACAACAAATCGTTTGGTTGTTTACTTTCTTTTAATATAAGACAGAAGGTTCCAGTATGTGCTATATCTAAATACATGTAAATGTTAAGTACATCATTGTTTCCGGTATATACAGTAGTTTAGGCTAATTGTGTGATTCCCATTATTTACATGTTATTATATCGTCTACCCATCTGTACGCAGCCATGTTGTTCAAGCTTGTGAATAGGCTTACTGATCATGAATGAAAGAAGCATCATTCAAATGCGTCACATATAATATCATTTATGCATTTACGGCATTTTAAACTCCTTATTGTTCATACATATCAGTTCATATATGTTCAGTTTTACTTAAGACTGACACTATATTCACAAAGCACACATACATATATGCATGCAAAACCCCAACCCACACATTCCTCTCACTCCCTCTGTAATAATTAATTCACAAATACATAAATTGTAGAAATCAAATATAATAATTCATATTTAAAATAACAGATTCTTTAAAGAAAATATGTTTGCAAAATATTGTTTAAAAGAGCGTGAATATAGAAAGGGAAAACGAAAATAAGTCGGGTGTTATTTGATTATATTCAACATTTTCATATAAATGTGAACCCTATACTGGAGTAGATATGAACATTTTATATGAATAGCTATACATTTTGTACTTTCCATCTATGATGACTTTTGTTTAAGAAGTGTTTATGCTGCTATAGACAAACATTATGTCGATAACCGTGATTGTTCACGTTCAACTGTTTTGTTTGACGTGCAACACACACTGTACGGGCAAATGCACATGGATACGTATATACATGGTAAGGCCAAGGTGTATTTAAATCAATCAGACACGTGTTTTTGTATAGCAAGGGTAACAAACATCTACCGGACTATTTATAAACACACGTTCACTATTCTCAGGTCGTTATCGCGGAACTATAAGAGTGGCCATATTCTTGATTTGGGATATGATTTACCGTCTTAAAATGGAATGTAAAATATGACATTACAACATGTATCACCGTGATCGTATTAACATTGTAAAAACGACACATTTTGGACATTACAGCATATATCACAACGATCGTATCAACGTTTGCCTAACATCATTTACATAACACATTAGTTTAAATGTTACGTACGCGTATAAAGTTAAATTATATACGTATACGATTACAACATTATACTTATAATAACTCGATTTTCTTATTTTAGAACGTTGTATTGTTTTGTTTTTATTCTTCGGATTTCTTGATGTATATAACTATGGATAGGGATTTAGAAACAATAGCGTAATTTACAATGTAATTTTTAAGTTAAATGTAACATCGTGCGATTTATAGGCATAACATTTGAATACTTACCTGACATGTAATAGAACGTAATATGCATGTGAAACGGATGAACAACTCATTAAAGATATATTCAGCGCATATAAATACTGCGACATGTATGAGAATACGCTAGACTCAGGGTGAAGTGCATGATCTAAAACATACTACAATAACAATCATTCAAGCACCACAGGTTATGAACATATGATGTTATGGTAAGTATAATGCTTCTAAATTGCAATCTATCATAATTGTTGTTCATATATAAGAAACGATATTTCCCTAACTGAATACAAATTGCACTTACCCTCTTCACAGTTGATTCCATGTTGACCTAAGATTGTGATAAATATAATGCAGACACCGAGCAAAGTGCAACTTGGTTTCATTTTCCGTTGATACCGATAGTACCCCACCTGTTGAAGTATCAACATAATTGTTATCACAAATTCAAATTTCATGAATTACGACCTATGCGTTCATCAGATGGATTAATAACAAATGAAGTAAACATAACGACTACACAACATAAAGCACGATTAAACACATTAATCTGTCTAAACTCAAGTTGCAAACAACATAACCCTAACTTACATTATATTTCTGTTTTACTCGAGGGACACTATCAATAATAGAACTAATTCTTTTTTTAAAAGAATACTATTGAGAGAACGATTGTTAAAACTATTCAAATTGAAACAAGGTATGCTTCTAGCAGTAACAATAACAAACGTTTGGCGACACTATAGTTTCGTCTCCCTGAAATATTACTCTGCCGACACGACGATATTACACTTTACTCCGTTACATTGTCCTGCTATCGAACCATATATAATTATAAATACTTAGCAAGATGAACGCGGTCAGGAATCCAACCAGGGATCCACTATGTACGAAGCGAGCACTCTCAAATAAAAAACGCGCTACAGAGGCGATCCTAGATATATGACCTACATTTTATAATAAAATGAAAAGGGTTGTCATACACCAGCATAACACAGAAGCATCGCGGCGGGTGACACATGTTAACAATAATTCAAATGTTTCAATAATTGTTATTCTATATGAAAAAAAGTAGAACGGTAACTGTATGTCTGTCTTAAGAAATGTACTGATTAAAAGTGAAATGTATAAAGCACATATGTCTTTTGTCTAAACTATTGATAAACCAATGAAATGTATTGTATTATGTTGTAATGGGAAACTGATGTCTTAATTATATGTACTGTATGTAAAATCACAATGTATGATATCGATATTGTATTGTATTGTATTGTACTGTAGTATTGAATTGTATCGTAATGTTTTGTAATGTAATGCTAAAGTGAAAATAAATAAATAAAAAGAAAAATAATAATAATAATTCCAATTTCATGAGCACCTAGTTTCGCTTCTAGATTCTTAATATAATTTCGTGATGTTTCCTTTTTTAGTTATAAAATGTATATTTGGTTAAATTTTCCGTGTACGTCCAACATCCAACATTTGATGTTTGTTTGTCAATGTCCATGGACTAACGAATATCGTCTTGGTTTTTCGAATTCACTACTTCTATGCACCACGGGAAATGCCAATCAATGGCGATGATGATAACAACCATGCCTGTGTCGTCTATTAACCGGAACAAATAAAAAAGACGATGACAATTTATCAAAATTAAATACTAATCAATCCAACTCTGTTAGCAAACATGTAAAACAAAAGAAGTGTAATTATAAGAAAAAAATGAATAAGAATAATAACAATTGAAACAAGATGCAATATATATCTTTATAATTACTATCTGATTGAAATACCACTATATATATGCAAACCTATTTCAGTTGTCATTTATTTCGCATATATATATGTATGCCATCAACACGCATTGCTTATCGTTTTGTTTCTCATTATAAACAGTTTAGTTTCTCAAAAGACAGATTATTGCGTTGAAGACTAGAAAAAAAAACAAATGTAACAATATTGTTTAGGTTTCATCAAGGATGGTTAACATTCCAAACCAGTCCGAACATTTCTAAGACGTTTACAGGGTTCTAACCGTTCATGAATGCATGCTGCTGATTAGTTGCTCATGATGCAAGGGGAGACAACCATTGTTTCCGTTACTGTACAACATGTTCTTGTGCGTGAAGTTTGCGTTGATGTATAGGTGTTATGTTGAGATAGTAAATGGGGAATATAAGTATTGAACTGCTTTCAGTTGGCATTCACAGGCGATATGATGCAAACTTGACAAATGAAATTTCGATAAAGCGCGCTTCTTCAAATGTCCTGATGGTGACAAATGCTCCGTTTTAGTCAATGGACACATTCACCTTACACCGGAATGACACGGAGGCATCGCGGCGGGTGACACATGTGCAACAGGAAACGCTTACCATATTGCAAGCACCTGGTTTCGCTTCTAGTTTTTTAATAGAAGTTCTGGATGTTTTTGTTTTTAGTAAATACATGTATATTTGGTTGATTTTTCTGTGTGCGTCCAACGTTTTCTTATAGTTTGACAATGTCAATGGACTTACGGCCTTAGAAAATCGTCTTGGTTTTTCGATTTACAATTTTCTTATATTTACAATTTTAGTAATACTTTCGATAATTATAAAAATATATATTTGCTTGTCAATTGTTTGTATTGTTAACTGTCACCCCTTCGTTAAATGGAATGTTCTTATGGACGAACATAGAAGTGCACTCAAGTATAACGTCACACAGTTCATAGAGTTCCTTTTTATTCATAACATATGAATAACAACGGCACAAGTAGTGTAATTGAAAGGAAAACAATGTCATTTGTAAATATTATTAGAGGAAAAGTATATGACTAATGGTATGACATTGATAAAGCAGGTTTTATTATTTTTAGAATGAGTTTTATGTTAATTTTTGAAAAAGATATTTAACATTTGCATTGTTAAACAATTTTGTTTTAAAAACTAGAGATTGTTCAAAGATACGTACATGCAATAGTAATTATTAATTTATTTCTATATTTTGACTCGTGGAACACTTGTACTGAACAGTAACATATCACCGTGAATATGACGCAATTGTAACGTTATATTTTTGCTACATACTGTTAAATTCAAACTAAAGACAATTGCAAATACTGTAATGTTTCTATAATATCGGTTTTTACAAACGAATAGTCAAGAACACTTTAGGTTTTGCAAAAAGAGACGTAGTCTATAATACGGTATGGCTATTATTTACAAACATTATTATGGTATATTATAGATATTCGTTTATTATTAAACAAAAAAACCATGAGTGGAATCAACATAACTAGAGACACTGACAAACAAACAATAGATGTATCAACCAATTAAGCACCAGATATAGTATGCAAGGAAATAAATTGGCATTACAACAATCCTAAAGACAAGGAATCAATTTTGACCTAATAAGGGCGGTCACCCAGCACGTAACCAGTCGGTGTGGTTAAACCTGTTAATAAGGCCTCACTGTCCTAATGAAACTAGACGTTTTCAGTATAAACATACGTTTAAACATTTATTAATCACACTTCATGGCACTGTAAATCATCTCAACAACCGACCAACCATGGAAATTGTCCATCAAAAAACTAAACGAGTTAAGAGTTTGACGTTATTATGTAACATTTCTAAGTTATAAAAGCTGATGTTATGACAATTACTGCTAATAATCAGTTCTTGAAAATATCTTGTAAAACATTACTGCAACACTTGACGAAAATCTTAATTAATAAGTAAAATATTTAACTCACCATGTAATGTTAACGAAAATACACACATGAGAATCAGTATCCGAGAATTAATTGATCATAACCTTTACAACATGTTGTCCTTGCGTTTTGGTTGTCGAAGTATTTGTTTCAGTGTATACTTCAAGTATCATTTCAATTATATAACGTGCACGTCGATCAGCGGTAGTCTTAGTTTGGAACCCGGAAGAACAAATAAGGCAACTTCTTGGCACGTTATACATAGGTTAATAATATGACCTTTAAAATACGTATACGGCTTTATATTCACATTGCTTTGGTCTTTGTGCTATTGTTATAGATCATTACCGTTACTTCGTATCACTGAAGTTGCTGATATGTATATCTGGATACCATTGTTCTAGTAACATCTTAAAGAAGACATGCTACGACTTTAAAATTGACAATGGTTTCATTTCTGGTTTCGCGCCAAGTCCTTAAATAGAAGCACGTTATGTTTCACCTCTTTAGTTCAAAATTGTATTTTTTTCTATCGGCTTCACGTGCATTTCTTTTATTTGCCATGAACATGGACTTGCAGCTTTTAAATATCGTTTGTGTTATTCATATATTGACTACTTTATCAATATACTAACTTATTTATATGTGAAAACAACTTGCATGCAACCTCCTAATAATTAAATAAAAATGAATTTGAAAACATGATAGCAGACAGACCTCGCTGATACTATATATATATAAACTGAACTGATGACAGACGATATGTATATGCATTCGACAATAAACTTTATGACAATACTTATGTTTTTGCTTTGCAATATGTTCGCCAATAGTTTTCATCAATGACGTAATATTATAAAGCAAGTTCTGCTAACCATAATTGTAAAATGTTTGTAACCTGTAAATGTGTATAAGACGTGTGTGTGATGTTGTACTATATATTATAATTGTTTATATTGTTTTCACTTATTGTTAGTATGTATCGCCTTATAATTAATTTATCACGTCTGAAGAATAGATACATGCTATACATGATGGTGTTTTAGTGAGACGTGGTACGGGAATCACCTTTACCGCTTTGGCCATCTTCATGTTATAAACACTGTCCACCAAGAAGCATTTGCTATTTATTGACTCTCTGTCTCTCTCTCTCTCTCTGTCTCTCTCTCTCTCTCTCTCATATATCCATTCAGCATCATACAGGGTTTGACGATCAACAGAATGAGAAACATTGACAAACCATTAATAGATGCATCAAACAAGTAAGCACCAATTGAACCTTACTTAATACAAATCTTTGATTGGACAGTTAAACGTTGTCATTTGGTTAGGGGGACGATACAACAAAACCAGTCTTAACTAGGTTAGTAAGGTTAGATTGCTCTTTTGTTACCATAGCATTGACGCATTATTATAGTGACAAATGCTTATTTATCAACAGTGAAAGGGTTGTCATACACCGACATAACACGGAAGCATCGCGGCGAGTGACACATGTGTAGCAGGAAACGCTTACCTGACGCAAGAACCTGGTTTCGCTTCTAGTTTTTTAATAGAAGTTCTGGATGTTTTTGTTTTTAGTTAATACATGTATATTTGGTTGTTTTTTTATGTGTGAGTCCCGGGCTTTCCCTTTGTTTGCCCATGTCCATGGACTTAAGGCTTTATAATATCGTCTAGGGTTTTCGTATCTACTACTTTCTACTTCATGTGATCGTAGATAATACAGTTTCATACTTACCTGTGTTCACAATGTGTGTACTTGTCTGTTTGACATTTTGACTCTAAATATGTATGTAAACCTATCTGTACGTCTTTTGACTAAAATACGATTATAATGTTCCTTACAATTCCATTTTTATAAACGGATAATTCTACAATTAATAAAAATACGGGTCTTGCAAAACGACTTTCAGACATTGAAGGTATGACCATATTCTCAAAATTAAGATGGTATCTTATAAATATTCGTTTAACGTGTAACGTTTCTAAGTTATAAAGCTGACTATTTGAAATTTACAAACTGCTGCTTATGTGCAGTTCAGCGACATATGTGTAATGTGTAACACATACTGCAAATGTACATTCCGGTGCTTCATTATTTGACGCAGTTATTGTTTGTTTGTCAATGCCTCTCGTTCTGTTGATCCTATTCATACTGTTTTATATAATACTGAATTTCCAATTTTGGAACACTTAGCAGAAAAAATATAGTAAACATTTACTACATTGTTCCTTCCGTGCGATTTGTAAGGGTATCAGTATCCGGGTATTAGTTCATTAACTATTAAAATCTAGACAACATGTATTCGTTAAGTCATGGTAAATCAATGTATTGTTGTTTTTTTATCTGAGGAGACACACAAGTATTGGCTCTGTGTATTCTTCCAATTGTGTGTCAAGTCATCGAAGATTGTTATGTTTGTTACCAGGAAGACAAAATGTGGCACTCAATTGACACACCCCCTGTTAGAAAGTACTTAACACATATTTATACATCTTTGTTTGAAATTTGCGTAGGTTTTGTTGTTATATAAATAGAGCAATACTGTATCTTAGTAAAATGAATGTGATCTGCATTGTTGATACAACTGAAAGCAGGAACATAATTTGTATGCCAATTTATACACGTCCTCGTTGATGACAACCTTTTTAATTTTTAAAAATATGTGTGGGTCTTCAGAACAGGCAATGATGTGATATATTGAACAATATTCGTCATTGCTTTTAAATGACAAAATCGTAAATGCTCCCGCAATGCTATTCAAACTAAAATGAATTGTAACGCATACTTGTAGATAATCTACGATAATATCTTACATCTTTTGTTTAAAATGACAGCACTCACACATACATTTTGATAGTTATCTTGATATCATCAATTGACATTGTAGTATGTAAACCAATGGACACAATCAATATCGTTATATTATAACGGATCTGCCGTTAACCTTTATTGTGAAATGTTTACAACCTCTAACCATTCATTTGACGCATGAACGAAATGCATGTATATATATATATATATATATATATATGTAACTCTTACTAGAAAGTAGAATTGTTTACAAGTATTTGGTAACAATAACTGTTTTTAATTATATTGAAATACCCGGTTAGTTTATATATTGAATTTAAATATCAAACAGTCAGGGTATTATAAATTAAAACGTATTTGTTAAAGTAGAGTATGTTTACAGTCTATTGTCAAATGTTAGTTACGCAAACTGGTTATGTATATCATATTTCATGTAAAATGTTCTTGCTTTAGCTTTTAAATATGAATACTTTACAAAAGAGAAACAAACACACATGTAAATAACATGTGCATTGGTAGGACTGCTATATTACAATATTCCGTTATACCGACAAACCTTACATGTCTGTGTCGGTATAACGGGTTGGTTGTATAACTTAAAAAAATCGAATGATCCACATTAATTTATTTGTATTTTTCATTCGTTTTGATGTATTTTGTTCGTTTCCGGCAACCTTAACAGACATGATTTATATAAGCCTTATACATACACACACACAAAATGTGTTGAAAGGAAACCCTGTGGCCAGAATACCATCATTACTGTTTATCAGCAAGACAATTCACGGACAAATATTTCACACTTGAGTTGCTCTAATATCAGTGATGTAATCGCGATGGCACATGAGTGTCCACCTAAACCCGCTCAGGTATTTTGTAAAATATAATGTTTGAACGTGAAAAAAGTACGAGTTATGGGAGGCTTCTAACTTTCTAAAGTTTACTTGTTATAAGTATACAACCAAAGTTGTCACTATTTCTCTTGATTTATACTCTCACTTCCGGTAGCTTTTTGCCGCAGAAATGTAAACTATAACTTATTATTGTATATCAATTGTTGGTAGTTAGTAAGTTTGTGACCAGGAAAACAAACATGGCACTCAATTGGCACGTCCTGTGTTAGAAAGTTATATTATCTTTAAAAATGTGTATACAACCCAGATCGAACTCCACTGCACTAGTTCCAGAAATAGCGATAACCGAAGCGAGACAGATTACAAGCAATCTTGTATCAGCAGTTTTTGGTTTATATCAGCATTACCTAAGTTAGTACAAAGTAGCGACTGTGATATAAGCTCAACCTTTTTTTCCGATTCGTCATATCAAGAAATTCATCGTATTACGTCTTACTAGTCAAGGGAAGGCGTCATGTTTTGTGTTGGTTATTATTTGTCTTATTCTTGTTTCTCCCCAATTTTCTTCTGTCAACTCTAACTTTTGAACCATAACATGTAGAGACTTCATATTTGAACCAGTGATAATACTTAGGAAGAGGGGATACCTTATTGTATTGTGGGGTTCCAAGGTCAAAGGTCAAGGTCACAGGTGCATTCAAAAATCTTATATTCTACAACCTATAGTTTCCTTCCCACTGGACACAGGAACTTCAAATACAGACACGTGTTAGGCCAGACAGGGAGAAACAAAGTCATTTTAAAAAGTAGGTCAAAAGGTCAAAGGTCAAGGTCAGAAGACCAATTTATATGAAATGCGTATGTTGGCTATAACTGTCTTATACATTACTTTAGCTTCGTGAGAAAATAATAACAATGGTAGCATGAAGACAGAGTAACCTTTCCTATAAATTTCCTGCAAATCGGTCAAGAATTGACCGATGTGTGTTTTTTGCTAATGTCTAACCAATTTGTCCGATTCTTTGGCGCCAAATCACCTATCCTGCCGCGTAGTAAACACTAACTTCTTCAATTCTGCTATATATTGAGCGAAAAGCACGTACACTTGTGCAAAAAGTTCATTACTTGACTAAACACTCAACGACATCAATTACAATCACTTCTAGAGTCAGATATGTCAGTTTATATAAGTACTACATTCGTCCACGGACAAAGGTCAATCTCGTTTTCCCACTGTTGACGTCCCTGGTTCGAGTCTCCTGTCTGGAGCAGTTTTTTTTTTCTTCTAATTTTTCTGTTCCTTTTTCAATAGCCCAAATAATTGACTTCCGGGACACACTGGGAAGATGTGCAATTGTTTTAAACAATTGGTTTTCTAGTTATTTTTTTAGTTTCCGCCAACTTTTCCTTCGGTTCACTCTAACTTTTGAACCATAACATCTAGAGACATCATATTTGGACCAGTGATAGTACTTGGGGAGAGCAAGTACCCTATCGATGAAGGGGGTCAAAAGGTCAACTGTCAAGGTCACAGGTGCATCAACAAAATCAAATACTCTATAACATATTGTTTCCTTACCATTTGACATAGGAACTATAGGTTAAAAGGTCAAAGGTCAAGGTCAATTTGAAAGGTCAAACATTTATTGTTTCTATATCTCTTTACTGGGATGACATGGGAACTTCATATGTATACTAAGAAAAGACCATGGGAAGACCATTCTTTTTTTTCGTATAACTTTTTACTAGATACTCTTAGAGTTTTCATATTAATATTGATAATAACTCTGAGGAAGACCGTCATTGATCTTGACCTTGAGGTCCAAGGTCAAGGTCAAACATATTTTCCCTTGTAACTTTTCACTGGATAACTAAGAGTCTTAATATTTATACTGAAGTTAGATCTTAGAAATACCTTTCTTTGACATTGACCTTGAGGACAAAGATTAAGGTAAAACACATATTTTTCCATATAACTTCTTACTGGATTAACCTACAGTCTTCATATGTATACCGATGTAAGGTCATGGACAGATCTTTCATTGACCTTGACACAGAGGTCAAAGGCCTAGATCACACATATGTTCCCCTATAACTTTTTAATGGAATAATTTAGAGTCTTTATATTAATACTGAATTAAGATCTTAGTAAACCTAGCTTTGACCTTGACCTCGAGGTCAAAGGTCAAGTAAAATGTCAAAAAACATATGTCACTTATAACTTTTTAATCGTTTAACTTAGAGTCTTTATATTTTTTCGGAGGTAAGATCGTAGGATGATCTTTCATTGACCTTGATATGAAGGTCAAAGGTCAAGGTCAAATAGGTCAAAACATTTTTGTTTATAACTTCTTATTGGATTAATCTAGAGTCTTCATATTAATATCGATATCAGAACTTAAGAAGACCTTTATTTGAACTTGACATTGAGGTCAAAGAGATAACAAATATATCATTTCCTATAACCTCACTTGATTAACCTAGAGTCTTAATATTAATACCGATGTTAGATCTTAGAAATGCCTTTTATTGACGGATCTTGGTATTCGGGTCAAAGGTCTAGGTCAAATGGGTTAAAATGTGTTTGTATCTGTAAATTCTTACTGGATTAACCTAACAACTTCATCTTTAACCTAAATTACTTAATAATGTTAGGAAGACGTTCAATTGCGAAGGCAACTGATTTCTAGTTACTAAATTAAAATTGTGTGAGAATCACGATTAAATTGGTTAAATGTGTGGCATTTACGATGTGCATGTACATATAACTCAGCGAGAACAATAATAAACGTACAGGGGGTTCAGCGTTCATCTTTACACATTTTACCGTTTATCGTTCGTTCCGTTTGCGTTCATTTTCCGTTCGTTCATCGTTCGTTTACCGTTCGTTCACCGTT
>JAUMGZ010162481.1:0-16082 GCA_032359645.1 Pododesmus macrochisma
TGTTAAAGTGAAGATAAACCTTTACCGACCCCATAGAGAGTAAATACAGTAGTTTAAATAGAACTGTGTTAAAATGACGGGAAACCTTTACCGACCTCACACAGAGTGATTACAGTAGTAAAACTAGAAATGTGTTAAAGTGAAGATAAATCTTTACCGACCTCATAGAGAGTAAATACAGTGGTATAACCAGAACTGTGTTAAAGTGAAGATAAACCTTTACCGACCCCATAGAGAGTAAATACAGTAGTTTAAATAGAACTGTGTTAAAATGAAGATTAACCTTTACCGACTTCATAGAGAGTAAATACAGTAGTATAACTAGAACTGTGTTAAAGTGACGGTAAACCTTTACCGACCTCACACAGAGTGATTACAGTAGTATAACTAGAAATGTGTTAAAGTGAAGATAAATCTTTACCGACCTCACTCAGAATAAGACAATAATATATTGGAAAAATTTGATGTAGATTAAAGATGAAATGAGACAAATCGCGCATGTCCAGCCAGTGGTTTCTCGTCGTTTGATTAAAGCAGGAAGTTCCTGATTAAAGGAATTAATTCCTTCCTTCTATTAAAACATTTTATATTACAAGGCATGTGAAGTAAAATTTCATTTTATATAACCAATTTAGAAGGAGCTAGGACTGTGATGAAATGTGGATTAAAAGCCGTATGTAGCTATATCTATAACAATTAAGCGATGACATTATACACGACACGACGTATCGGAATCCATGCTGTAGATATGTAAACTGCAGTGCCACAGCGTAAATTGACCTTGTGCTGACAGGCTACTATATAACGGCTGGGTCACGCAGGGATAAGTTCATCTGAGGTAAAGAGGTTCAACTAACGGTCACGTTACTATTAATACGGCGTATAGATCTCTGCAGCAATAACACAGAGGCATGACCAGGCACTGACCCAGGTTATGCTTTGAACAGGAAAATATGGGAGACAAAACCTTTTAAACAGTCCAGGTCTTTGTTGATGTTATTAAAAACGGGCAACGTTTGATTATTAGCGTTGAATAATTTTACCTAAGTTCGATGTCCTTGCTCAGCGAGCCAGCGAAATGGTCAGCGAGCCAGGCCAACGAAGTGGTCGAACTGAACCAGACTATTTAAGGCTTGTAGGTCAATATAAGTACAAGAGGGGAGATTGACACAGGTTAGACAAACAAAACATAGCGGACAATACACAAAATTAATAAGCTGTATTTAATATACCTGACTACACGCTTGACCATGCCTATATTCTCCGATCAAGCCGGTGGTCAGTGGGTAGTGAATCAATAGTAAAGTTTGAGACAATTCTTGTGTAAGCGTGTCTACATTATAACTGAGGGTCCAGCATCAGTAGTAAGTAATACGTTTACTTTATGATGATTTTAATATTCGTATAGCTAATATTTTATCGCACTCTTTTCTTTTTCTTGTGACTCCATATTTTGTTATATAACCTATTATATATTCTCGGAAGGTAAAGTCGGCTTTAACATGCTGGGCTATTTTAAAAAGATGTGTTTTTTGTGTTTTTAAATCACAAAGAATATATGTCACAAATTAACTTATTCCTGTAAAATTGAAGCTGTCTGAGTCTTTTTAATAGGTAATGTGTTACACGCGGAAAAAAATTACCGGTATTTTTTCTTTGTTGCTCTTCTTTTTTATGAAAACATTGCATATTCAATATAATTCTTTACCTTCTGTAAACAGGCCTACATTATTATAATTTACTTAAAGATATAGTTTCAATTTCTTTATGTTATGATGTGTTATACGTTTTCTTTATTGGAATTATTTTAACTGAACGAGGATAGATAATCCCCTCAATTGAAGAAATTGTAAATTTTCTGATTTAATCCGTAATAGCTTAATATTAAATCGATTTTTTTTTTTAATTTTCTAAATATCATTTTTTAAATACATATTCTCAAGGCTGGTAATATTTTCTAATATTAATTTCCACAATTTGAAACATGATATGAGTGAGGTTCGGAACAACTATAGGCCTCGAATCGTGTTGCATGATTTCAATTTATCAAGCATATTTCGGTCTAGATTTTTTTCTTTGATCGCAAATCGTTTCTCTCTATTTAGATTTATATTAAATATTATTTGAATTGGTATAAGAATGTTATTTAGATAGACATGTCCACGTGATTTAGATTCTAAAACATTATTTGGATAGGTTAAACGAAAATTAACGTGCATCACAGATAATATGAAATGAAACACATGTTAACAACAACAAGTTTTAGAGGGTAAAATATTATAAAAAGAAAAATACTGTGAAATATGATAATTGTTGACGGAATTTTTTTCGACGCTGGGGTTACCTGAATATAATATAATCAAATTACTGATACATCACAGTTTGTACTTTTATAACATAAAACATACAGAGAAACGAACTGATATTTGTGTTTTATTGATGGCTATATAAAGCTGAGCTGTTCTCTTCCAACAAAATTAAATCGTTTTTTATTTTACATTTAATTAATCAAGTTTATATAATATTTACACGGTATATAGTTGTTTATTAGACGTGTAGCATATTTGTCAATTATCTCAAAAATACCCTTTTAATATTTTTTCTTGGAGTTTGAAGTATTCAGTATTGGATATTTACTGAGATTTTACTCCTCAAGTGAAAAGATATGCGATATATATAAGTTATTTAAATTGCCTGAATAAAAACGGACTTGTTTTGATAACATTACTAGATTTGTAAAACGTACTCTCACTGAACTTGTATTTGATGCCATTTTTTCCGTTATCGGTTGTCAAGCATCGCATTTTTTAGATTTCATTACACATACTTCCTCTATATGTACTTGTATGGATATGTTATATTGATAAAATTGATTTACACATGTATAAACATATTTCACTTAAATAAAAACGATATCAAAATAAAATTAAGACTTTTATCTCTTGTAACTGAGGTTGAAAAGTGAATTAAATTATATTAAGATAGAAGTAGGTTGTATACAATATATACTACCGCCATAGAAGATCAGGATAGCCATATTCTTCCGAGTTGTATTATAGAAAAGGGTATATATATCTTTGGAATTATTTTTAATTGTTTATCTCAAATACTACAAAAGTATTCAACTAGGGTAAATCATATATATATATATATATTATAATGCATTTCCTAGAATTTGTATATAAATTCTTTTTACAAAAATTAATTGCATTGATCGTTGACAAGGCACAAATGTTAAATGCTTCTTATTCCATTTCATTCATAGAATGATATTCATTCACGTTATAGTTAACAAAAAGGCAAGTCAAAGGAAGCTTAGATTGTAATGTAAATAAAAGAAATGATTTACTGATTGGCTTCATTACCAAGATGTAATTTCCTATTTTCGAAAATAGAAATTTATACCGGCCTGAAAGAATTCTCCACATTTTATTATTTTTTGTTTAGTTTTTATCGTAAGTTGTGCATCATCGATCTCAAAATCCTGTATCCATCTCTAATAAGCTTATAGTTAAAACACCAATAAAAAAACGAATTGTGCACTCGTAACAATTAAGGTATGGAAGGAAATTCTTTATTTCTAATTTCGTAAATATCTTACTTCTTAATTTTAATTTCTAAAACATGTAAATTTGTAAATTTTTATTTCTAATTTCATTCATACAAATTTATAGTTTTATTTCAAAATTCCACATCAAAAATTTGCTTTTTAAAAATTGCAAACAAGAATGCGTAACTTTTAGAAGTTAGAATTTACAATTTAGAATTTAGAAGTTAGCATAAGCATGAAAGAGTAGGCCCCGTTTGTAAGCTGTTAATTCGTTCAGTGGCGTTGTAGCCGAATAGATCGCACTTACTTCTGGTTTATAAGGGCACGCGTTACTAACTTGAGTTATTACTTCTGGTTTATAAGTGCACGCGTAACTAACTTGAGTACTTACTTCTGATTTATAAGTGCACGCGTAACTAACTTGACTACTGACTTCTGGTGTATAAGCGCACACGTAACTAACCTGAGCACTGACTTCTGGTTAATTAGAGCACATGTAACTAACTTGAGTACTTACTTCTGATTTATAAGTGCACGCGTAACTTACTGGACTACTGACTTCTGGTTTATAAGTGCACACGTTACTAACTTGAGCACTGACTTCTGTTTAATTAGAGCACATGTAACTAACTTGAGTACTTACTTCTGATTTATAAGTGCACGCGTAACTAAATTGACTACTGACTTCTGGTTTATAAGTGCACACGTAACTAACTTGAGTACTGAATTCTGGTTAATTAGAGCACATGTAACTAACTTGAGTACTTACTTCTGATTTATAAGTGCACGCGTAACTAACTGGACTACTGACTTCTGGTTTATAAGTGCACACGTAACTAACTTGACTACTGACTTCTGGTGTATAAGTGCACGCGTAACTAACTGGACTACTGACTTCTGGTTAATAAATTCACACGTAAATAATTAGATCACTGCTTATACAAGTGTGAAGACAAACAGCGGTTTTTTATAACCTCTGAAAATTAACCAATGGGAGATAAATACGCAATCATTATTAGTTAGGCAGCCTATATATTTATTTAAGAAGCTACAAAACAGAAACTGGAACAATTTTATACCTGCATTTTCAAGTATATTCTGTTTACAGCAATTAGTCAATATAATCGCGTAGAGATGATTTGGGATTAACTCACTGCATGTTTTATAAGTTGTATGTAGAAGTATTGATCCTGGTGTTAAATACAATGTACAATAGAGCAACACAAAGCTGGAAATATAGGTTTTATCTTGTAAAACAGCCTAACGTGGACATGTAGATATGCTGTTAAATGCATTATATGGCTATATGATGTACAAAGTTACATTTGTCATTGATGTAGTGTCAGCTTCAATATTTAACTTAAGAGACGAAGTTGTCATTTTGGTTAATTCTTGAGTAAATACATTTCACTGTTGTCTGCAGATAGTACTGAAAAGTAAAATCGTTAAAAAAAATACAAGTAAATAATTTAGGGGACCTGTGTAAGAAACCTATGTAAGATTATCCAAGAGCAACTTTATTAAACAAAATACTTTCTTCTTTGACATTTATAACTACAATAAGGCAAATCTGTCTCGTAACAATGAACTTTTTAATTTGATTCTTTATATGATATGATGTTAAGTAATTCATTGAGAATTCAATTTGATGTTGTAAAACTATGCTGAAGGCGTGAAATAAAATCTGATTTTGTAAAGGTATGCTGAAATCTAGTTTTTGTACAATATGCTGAAATCTAACTTTGCAAAGCAATGCCAAATCTAACTTTGTAAAGCAATAATGACACCTAACTTTGTAAACTCGGCTATGCTGAAATCAAACTTTGTGAAGCTATGTTGAAATCTAACTTTGTAAAACCATGCTGAATTCTAACTTTGTAAATTTCGCTGAAATATAACTTTGTAAAACTATGCTGAAACCTTAACTTTGTAACGCTAGGCCGAAAGAGCCTTATAAAAGCTAACTTTGTAAAGCTATGCTGAAATCTTACTTTTAAAAACTATGCTGAAATCTTAACTTTGAAAGGCTATGCTGAAATCAAACTTTGTGAGCTATGTTGAAATCTTACTTTTAAAAACTATGCTGAAATCTTGACTTTGAAAGGCTATGCTAAAGAAGCCTAATAAAAGCTAACTTTGTAAAGCTATTTGGTAGGGTTCATGTCGACTTAACGATTTGAACGTCATACTATAACTGTTGGATCTTTATTAAACTTTTTTTTACAAATGTCAATTAACGCAATTTGTAATAAAAAGAAAGACATCGATTTTTTGCATTAAAAGGTCAGATTTTTTTTATACATATTTCCTGTTAACTTAACTATTTGAATGCCAAACTATAAATTTTGAAGAAGAAGAAAATTATTAAATCTTTATTACTAACTGCGTTACTCGGATCTTTCATAAGCCGCAAATTGCAGTAAGATTTCAAAATTCATAGTTTAGCGTTCAAATCGCCAAGTTAAGTTGATACATAAAATTTATAAACGGAAAAAATAACTTTGTCCAACATTTTAATGTAAAATAGATCGATAACTTAACTTTGTTTTTATAACAAATTGCGTCAACTGGAAAGTCTGAGCAACGCAATTTGTAATAAAGTATAATAAAGATCAAAAACTCTTAGTCTGACGTTCAAATCGTTAGCAACGCAATTTGTAATAAAGTATAATAAAGATCAAAAACTCTTAGTCTGACGTTCAAATCGTTATGTTCACACGAAATATGAATAACCACAACTATATCTAACCTTTTAATGCAAAAAAGATTTAAAAAGTTTCAAATTGCTGTAACATATTGCGTCGTTTAAACTAAAAACTGCGTGTTGCAGAGCCTTATGATGTTTGTTGAGTCTTGAATACGTCATGTGACGATGGAACACGGCGTTGTGTGGGTTCTCCTAAGTATTGGTGCATGTTGTCGCTTCCTGTCCTATCATTCTGGTTGCTCTGCCTCCAAGTTCTAGATTACATAAACGTAACTTTAAAATCTAACTAAACAAACGAACCTGCTAACCCTTATGTCTGATAGAGTATGGAGATTTATATTTCATTGTTTTCTAAAATGTGATAGGAATTTATATAAGTAGGTGGTATGTCTCAAATTTAGACCACGCAGACTATCAAAGTTGAATGATCTAGTTCAAATTAACACTGTGATTTCTTGTTTTCAACAGGTCATGTTCATTCCGCGTACCTGTTGTCGATGGATGGGAAGTAGTCAGGCGCTGCCAATGCGCTTTTTCTTATAACAATGCCACCACCGAAGAAACCAAAAACAGGACCAACATCAATGGATCAGTTCCTCCCTCGAGATGAGCTGAAGACGGGATCGGGCAAGTGCCCGCCTAGCTATAGTGGGCGCAGTCCGGGCGAATGTGTCATACGGGATCGCACGGGATCATATTCCGGGGAATCCGATACAAGTCGTGGTTCCCCTAGGGAACGATTGGACTCAGACGTAAGCGTCGTCTCAAATGGGGACCAGAGGTCTCCAGGTCTGCGACTTCTGCGTGAGCTGATAATGAAGAAGAAAGACACGGAGGAACAACGTGTTCCGTCATATCCCGCGGACAGGTCACCTACTAGCGGGGAAGTTTCTCCCGTTGACTTAAATACGGACGATACGGAATCGAAAAACACTGCTTTAGAGCAGATGGACATTAAAACTGAAGTCAGTACTAACAATCAAACAATCACCCCACCATCTCCTATTTCCCCGAAACAAAGTCCACTGGGGGTTGATCGCAAAAGGAGTGAAGATAGGTCATTAAATAGTATTGTTGCATCGACGTTAATGACGTCGATTCCACACTCGTCGTCAATGAGGTCACTTCCAGGTTATTTTCCATCATATCTTTATGGACATTCGCTACCTATGAATTCTATGTTTATGAATGGAGTGGACTCGGAACCCAAGGATCTGTCGTGTAAAGTACATAAAACAGAAACAGGACTGCCAGAAAGTAGATACTACGACAGACTTGCTTCAAGTCTTTGTGATACAAACTTACATCCTTATTCTTTGCATCTAGGAATGAATCCGTACAGCAGTAGCGCGTCAGACGAAGACAAGCAGTATCTGGAAGCACGCAAAAATGTCGTGGGCATCTTAAAGGAACCCAAATACAATGAAACTCATCTTGCTTTTCCTACACCGCCAATTTCAGACAAAGATGGTCCGTTTGCCTTTCCTTTTTATATGAATGGATTCAACATGCACAGGTTTGTAAATTAAGTTCTTGTCCCTTTTAGATTCGGCTAGTTTTCATTAGTATATTTTTCTCTGTACTTTTATTTAAGCATCAGTCCTAGTTTTTTAAACAAGAAAGAGTTTCAAACGCCCTACAAATGTCTCAGTGTCGCACATAATACGCCTTACAAAGATCTAAGTGTCACACATTATACGCCTTACAAAGATCTCAGTGTCACACATTATTCGCCTTACAAAGATCAAAGTGTCACACATTATACGCCTAACAAAGATCTCAGTGTCGCACATTATACGCCTTACAGAGATCTAAGTGTCGCACATTATTCGCCTTACAAAGATCTAAGTGTCACACATTATACTCCTTACAAAGATCTGTGTCACACATTATACGCCTAACAAAGATCTAAGTGTCTCACATTATACGCCTTAAAAAGATCAAAGTGTCACACATTATACGCCTTACAAAGATCTAAGTGTCACACATAATATGCCTTACAAAGATCTCAGTGTCACACATTATACGCCTTACAACGATCTCAGTGTCACACATTATACGCCCTACATTTGTGACTGTGGCCCGCAGCGTCGATGTTGCGACATGTTTGCATAACGTCAAAAAGACGTTGTAAGTCTTGGCATTTTTATTCAAATAGATACGAAATCAAAATTATATGGGCTTTTTTGTCACTTCCCAACTTATTAATGAGATAAAACAATGATAAGGATAAAACTTTTACCAAAAAAAGAAGAAAAGATAAAATCAAGACAAGACAAAGCTGGGAAACTGTTTAGAAAACATCATATGAATATTCATAGATTAATTCTAAAAAACGTACGTTGTAAATATTTGTTTTTAAATGTTGTTTTTGGGTAGATATTTAAAGGTATTTGTTCTCCGAGCGCCATTCTGCACTTATATATATATTTCAGTATCGTCGATATTCAACATTACCTTTATGGCGTATTATCCAAACTTATAGTTCCAGCCAACATGTAATCCTACTCAATTGAAACAGAGAAAGTTATACAACAAAAACGGCAAGATCGTAATTTAATATGAAAAGCTATAATTAAGACATCAATGATCTGTTTAAATTATGAGAAGGACTTAGAAACATACTATTAGGCTGCAACAAATACAGTCTGCGCGCATCTACAACCCCAACCAACACCACACACACATAGTTTAAAAGTTTTAACAAAAGATCAAACGTAAATAAGATGTGTACGCATCATTTGAAAAAAATTAGTACGATTGTTTTATTCTTTGTGGTATTTTCTCTCATTCTTATTGGGATTTGTTTAAAGATTTCCTGGGTTTTTACCTCACCGGAACCCAAGCCAAAGTCGTCATAACTCGTCCGTCGTCGGCGTAAACTTTTCACATTTTCGACTTCTTCTGAAAACAACTGGACCAATTTCATCCAAACTTGGTAGGAAGTATCGCTAGGGAAAGGGGGTGACCCTCGGTCAAAAAAGGTTAAGCGTGTCGGGGTCAAAGTTCAACACTATTGCAAATATGGCAACTTTTTACATTTTCGACTTCTTGTCCAAAACTACTGGACCAATTTCATCAAAATTTGGTAGAAGGCATCCCTTGTCGAAGGGAGTTCAGATTTGTTCAAATGACGGGGCTCCGACTCCAGGGTGCACTTTGGTAGTTCAAAAAGGGGGAAATTTTACAAAATTTCAAAAAATCTTCGTAGAAAATAGATAACTTAAGGCTTAATGCTTTGGTATGTAGTAACTTTCGGGCACAGAGAAGCAAATTTGTTCAATGCGTGACGCTGGGGTAAAAAATACGTTACACGTTTTGGGGTCAAAGTTCAACACTATAGCAGCTATATTAATTTTCACATTTTTTACTTCTTCTCCAAAACTAGTGGACCAATTTCATCCAAACTGGGAATGAAGCTTCCCCAGGAGATGGGGATTTAGATTTGTTAAATGAGATGGATTAGCCCCCAGGGGTGCCAAAAAGGGTGCAATTAGGGGCCAAATGGAGGGAATTTGGCAACATTTCAAAAATCTTCTAATAAAATATAAGGCCTAGAGTTTAAAACTTGTATCTATTTTAAATGAAATTTGACATAGAGCATGTTCATATGATGGGATATACCACATTTTAGGGGAATACATTGGGTAATATTAACCAAGAAGACTTACAGCTTCAGGTGAGCGTATCAAGGCTCACTGGGCCTCTCTTTTTTTATTTCTTTTTTTAAATCGCGGTGTTTTATTTTGATTACCGTGTGTGTCATTTAAATCGTCGTTTGGGTTTTTAAGACTAATGTTTACTGCGTAACCAAGCATACTGAGCTTTATCGGAGTTTTGACCGGCATTTTGACCCATAATTACACTTTCACATGTTCTTATATAAAATCCCCAATCTTCCAATGGACGATTTAGTCCAAGCATGATCACTTAATAAAAACAAAAATGTATTCTCGTCTACTTAATGTGTCTGTCATTTCATTTAGTTTAAAAGTAAACGAGGAATTCCATAATTAATATTTAACTAATGTAAACGACACATGTTCAAAAACCTTTTTTCCACCATCTCACTGAACTAGACAATGAAAATGAGTATTTAAAACGGTTCGGGTTACGCTTGTATTGAACAGTAAAATATTGCGTGTTAAGGGCCTCGTGGTTTATTCCTCACCACGCGTTAAGGGTCTCGTGGTTTATTCCTTACCACACGTGAAGGGTTTCGTGGTTTATTCCTACCACGCACCAAGGGTCTCGTGGTTTATTCCTTACCACGCACCAAGGGTCTCGTGGTTTATTCCTTACCACGCGTCAAGGTTCTTGTGGTTTATTCCTGACCACGAGTTGAGGGCCTCGTGGTTTATTCCTGACCACGAGTTGAAAACCGCGTGGTTTATTCCTGACGACGAGTTGAGGGCCTCGTTGTTTATTCCTCATCACGAGTTGAGAGCCGTGTGGTTTATTTCTCACCACGAGTTGAGGGCCGCGTGGTTTATTCCTTACCACGAGTTGAGGACCGCGTGGTTTATTCCTTACCACGAGTTGAGGGCCTCGTGGTTTATTCCTCACCACGAGTTAAGGGTCTCGTGGTTTATTCCTTACCAAGCGTTGAGCGCCTCATTATTTATTCCTCAGCACGCGTGAAGGGTCTCGTGGTTTATTCCTCATCACGCGGGAAGGGTCTCTTGGTGTATTCCTCACCACGCGGGAAGGGTCTCGTGGTTTATTCCTCACCACACGCTGAAGGCGTCGTGGTTTATTCCTCACCACGCGTTGAGGGCCGCGTGTTTAATTCCTCACCACGGGTTGAGGGCCGAGTGGTTAATACTTCACCACGCATTGAGAGCCTCGTGGTTTATTCCTCACCCATCGTTGAGAGCCTAATTAGTTGAGGGCCTCATTGTTTATTCCTCACCAAGCGTTGAGGGCCTCATTATTTATTCCTCTCCACGCGTGAAGGGTCTCGTGGTTTATTCCTTACCACGCGTTGAGGGTCTCGTTGTTTATTCCTCACCACGCGTTGAGGACTGTGTGGTTAATTCTCAACACGGGTTGAGAGCCTCGTGGTTTGTTCCTCACCACACGTTGAGGACTGTGTGGTTTATTCTCACCACGGGTTGAGGGCCGTGTTATTTATTCCTTACCACGAGCTGAGGGTCCTGTGGTTTATTCCTCGCCAGGTTTCTATCAATATTGATAGTAAAACTTTAGTTTCACGCAGAATTTGATGTGGTTTTTTGTTTGTTAGTTAGTTTCCTAAATGTTCTGATGTTCCTCTTTCTTCGAGGTTTAAAATAAGTCTATGACGTCATCCTTGTCTCATCGGAATCTCATGTTTTACGTCAACATTGTAGATTATCTTTTCATGTACTATATGTAGATTCTCTTTCAATGTATTATCTATAAATTATCTTTTTATGTATTATATGTATATAATCTTTTCAGTTATCATCTGTAGATTATCATTCCAAGTATTATCTGTATATAATCTGTTCATGTATTATCTGTAGATTATCTGTTCATGTATCTTCTGTAGATTATCTTTCCATGTATTATCTGTAGATTATCTTTTCATGTATTTTTGACGTATATTTTAATGCCCAAAATAAAAAACAGTCTAATTTGGCTGGTTAGTTCTTGTGGTGACTTTTTGGTGAAGCTATTGTTTGTTTGTCAATAGCGTTTGTTCTGTTGATCCTATTTCTTCTTGTTCTGTAGATTATCATTCAATGTATTATCTGTAAATTATATTTTCACGTTTCAAGGGTAGATTATTGTTCACAGTTCCACTTTTAACATTTAAAATCTTGTGTTTATACGTGGTGTCATAAGAATGTATATTTATTGTTAGTTCTAAACCTTTTAGGTCTTGTGCTTTTTCACAATTCATCTTCGTTTTCTTAGTTACTTATGAAGTTGAGTATTTAGACGGACAGTCCAACCACTATGTGAAATATATTAAGTGTCTGCAGATGTCATTTTTTGTTTAAACGATATATTCAAGCCTCTTTCAAAGTTACGTTTTTCCCAGTTGATATACAGTTTATAAGGTAAACCGTCGTATACCTCGATTGTTTGTTTAAATAGTCCGGGTCCTTGTTTATGTGTCCATTACGTCTTGATCCTTGTATGTATGCCCCTTAGGTCCGGGATATTATATTGATATAAAAACAATAGGAATCCTCCTTAATTGATGAAATATGCCGTTGAGCTAAAATTTTGGTAATTGTCATTTTAGCGACTAGCTCTATATAATCCTTAATTCTATACATGAATAAATATAGGTTCCCCAACGAGTTACGATTGGATATCGGGTTTTATCCAACTCGAGTTAGTCAATTTTCAGATTTTACAAAGAACCGAGGCTTGCCGAGTGTTGAATTTTATCTAAGTCTTGACCTCGGTAAACCTCGGGCCAGACAAGAAAAATCAACACTCGGGTTGGAATATTTCGATCTCAACCAGACACTGGTGTTAGATTGTCTTTATCTTACATACCCTCGTGATGTGGGAAATAACCAATCAAATAATATTTTTTCGATATAAGCACATATTATAATTCTTCGGCGTTTCTTTGGGTTAACAATTCCACATTTAAAGTGTTCAAATTTCAGCCTTTGAATGTTGCTTATGTCCATATTACTTTTAGTAAATTACCATTAAAAAACATATATCTCTGTCTTATTTAATGACATTTTGTGACCTTTACAATTACGACTAAACCGACATAAAAAGCACGTCATGCGAGTGTTGCACATAAGCTCGAAATGATACATGTCACGTGGAATATGGTCTTCGTCGCATAAAGAGAGATAACTCTTGTATATAAACTTATGATAGCCGGGGTGTACACATCTTCGCAAGCCAAGTTTCGGTACAACTCTTCTGCATTTGTATACAGCGTTCACATGTCTGGTCAGTATCGAAGATAGCACACTCTATCATCGTTAACCTTGTAGACCATGTTCGGACAATATTTAAAATGTCTGTAAGTTATTCTGATCGGTCCCCGATAACATTCTTGTCAGTGACTGTTTAGGAACAGACACATTACTTAAGACATTTCTTCTGATTAAAGATTGCATCATTTGAATAGACGCGCATTTCGAAATAGCATATACTAGTGTTGAATTGAGTAATTGTGTCTCATTTTGCCAGAGTTATGACCTTTTTCGTGAAGAAAACAGTTTGTGTACAGTAACCATAGTAACCATTACGCGAATATCATTTAACTATATAACATCAGGAGTACAAGCGAACTCATTCTTAACATTCTCACATTGAACAATTTGAATTATGTTAAAACTTTCCAAAATATACAAGTTCTTTGCATGAAATGCATTATAGAATTGCATCAAACGAAGACTCCGAGATAAATCGTACACGGTGGACTACTGGTCAGTAAACCATAATGACTGCGCCGTCCTCAGAATATGGTTCACAATTATGTTGCTGAAATGTCTGGTACTGTTCTTTAGATGACCGTTCTCATAAGTTTTTATTAATTCTATCTGTTTATTTAGATGTAAAAAGTGCTGCCACACATGGTACAGCGATGTGGGCAGTGAATACATAACATTAAGTAATTAAAACGAATGTAGTCATTTATATTAAATAAATAAAGAACAAATATTTTCATCGTTGTACAATGGTACGTTTTCCTATAGCCGTGAAAGTCCGGATAGGGTGTGTGATAAACAGATATCGTATTTTCCGCATCAAATAATATACATTTACGCACCTGCTCATATAAAGTGCGCACCAAATATATAATAATATACAAACCGTAATATATGAAGTGCGAACAAGACAATATAATGTGAGCACCGAATAAATTATATTGTTTGCAGCATTATATTTACTGACACACTGTATAATTTCTTAATCTACGTACATCAAAGTTTTGCTAGATTTAGTTTAGTAGGAGTCGCCTCCCCTTTATCGTAGCTCTGACAATATCGGGCAGACTCGTAGGATTGAAATAAAAATACCAACCAGTTGTTAGCTAACCAAACTGTAAAGATCTAAAACCTTTTTTGTTTGAGGCTCATGTCTGCATGTTGAGTAGGAAGATTGGAGTCCCGTACACTGCAGGTTTAATCACTTATTCACCCAAAGTAGTTTCGACTGTCGTCAATTACTTTGAATTTATGTTCAATGTTGGATTCATATTCTTTATTTATAAGTTTTAAGTTGTGATTTTCAATTTATGTGCAATAGCCTTTAATATACATAAATATATATACAATAATTTTCTATATGTGCACAACAATTTTCTATATAACCTATGTTCAATAATTTATGAATGTGTTCAATAATTTGAAGATATCTGCAGGGATTTTATATTTCTATATTAAACCAATCTGAATAAATTCACATCCTATATCCATTACGTATGGAGATTGGTCTCTAAGATCTCAGGTGGTGGATGTAGAATAGTATTTCAATCCGATTGATATTCAATAACATTTTAATATTTATATTTGCAATATTTTCATTCATCCTGTTTTCAATTTTTATTGTACAATTGTATTTTGTATAATGAACAGCGTTTAAGAATTGTGTTACAGCAATTAAGGTATAATTTCATAATTTTTCGGTTTAGTGATTTATGAAATCACTTAGCTTAAAAAATTAACGCATTAAACAGCTTAGCTTGAAAATAAACGCAACGCTGACCATGAATATAAAATTGTTGAATATTGCATCGTTTTATAAGCCATAGTAAAAAATGGCCTCGAATATTGTTTATCGCTGTCTTTTATATTTCCGTTTTTCTTGCTCATAGAAGATAGTCCCTCGGTTGTCATTCTTTCTCAATGAATGCTAAGCTGTGTTTCATATTTCAAAATGTATTTGTTATTTTAAATGATACATTAGGGTATATTTATACGGAGATACTCTAAAAGTCCAACCAAAGGAATCTATTATTTCATCCGAAGGCGATCAGCACAGTATAAAGTTATACATATAGATGACAGAAAAGGGTGTACGACATTATGCCTTCAGGTGCGTCAGCTAAGCGTGCAGGTGTCGTTCTGTTTTGTTCTTATTACACATATTTACGGTGAATGGCTCATATGAATGTGAGCATATTTTTTCTCATAACTCAAGCATCTTGATAACAAAGTTGACTGCAAAATATCAGAATAGGTGACGTAAACTGCATGGGGAGAAATATCATTGCTTAAAGTATATATTTAGGTCACTGGAAGTATATATAATACCTGCCTGCTAGACATGTTATGTTTAACAGAATCACTTCACCTGGACGTTAAACTACACAATATGCTTTCAGAGCAATAATGCGTATTGCACCGTCAAAGTGCTTAGCTCATCGTGAGTTGCTCTGTCCGAACATACTTTGATATGCTATTCCACTGTACAACTACTACGGCAGCTATTATACATATAGCTTCCGTGTATAACTTTAGTCCGAAATATCTGTTTTTAAAGTAACGTGTTAAGTACGAATTATCTGTTTTTAAAATATCATGTTTAGTCCGAAATATCTGTGCTAAAGAACCGTGTTTAGTACAAATTATTCGTGTTTTAAATACCGTGTTTAGTACAAATTATCTGTGTTTTAAGTATCATGTTTAGTACGAACTATCTGTGTTTAAAGTATCATGTTTAGTTCGAAATATCTGTGCTAAGGAATCGTGTTTAGTCCGAATTATCTGTGTTTAAAGTATCATGTTTAGTCCGAAATATCTGTGCTAAGGAACCGTGTTTAGTCCGAACCGTGTTTAAGTATCATGTTTAGTCCGAAATATCTGTGCTAAGGAACCGTGTTTAGTCCGAACCGTGTTTAAGTATCATGTTTAG
>JAUMGZ010162492.1:0-16082 GCA_032359645.1 Pododesmus macrochisma
ATGTTGTGTCCAGACATCAATGTTGTGTCCAGACATCAATGTTAATGAAATGAGGAAAAACTTTATTACAAGAAATGTTTGTATATTTTGGTGACTGTTACAATAAATATGTATATTATATACATGTACAGTTGTTTCCACTTTGTTGTCTACTTAACAATTGATAAATATTCAAATATAAATTTACAAGTATGTTTTCTTACAGATGAAATTGTGTTATCCGAAGGATTTCGGCTTGAGAAGGTGACCAACACAAGAAATCGTGCCTATGTGTTTGAACTGACGACGGATGATAAATATGTTTGTTTATCAGCAGATGAACAAAGACACATGGACACATTTGTGTTTGTCCTACAGGCCCAGGTCAAATTATCTGACCAAATAAACAGTATGTTCTTCATTTAACTTTCTATAAACTATGACCTTTACATTTATGTAAGATCTTGATTTCAAACATCGATCTAACGAGATGTAATCATGTTTTATAAAGTGGAAAACATGAAATGTGTGATTTTACTAAATGACACTGTACATAATTAAATATTGATGCTGTAGTACTAGTCATGTCACTGTCATACATATACATGTTAGATTTTAGATGTTTACAGCCAATGAAGATATATAGTTAAATATAAGAATAGGACAAATTCTTTTATCTATAAAGCTAGAATGGTAATTTGAAATGTACATTAATGTTTGTTCCTAGTGCCTAAATAATCATAGAGTTTGATTTCCTTCTCCCTACCTTACCATGTCACGAAAAACTGGCCCTACCCAAAAAATTTGTATTCTTACTGATTCCAGATGACTTCTTTGTTGTCCAGCTAGTGAATTCTGAATCTGGATTTAAATATTAAGTACTTTTTTATTTGTAATTAATTTCAGATGACTTCTATGTTGTTCAGCCAGAGAATTCAGAATCTCAAAGAAGGATAGGAGCTAAAGGCACAAAATGCATACTGCATGTGTCACCTTGGGGTGTGACATTGGCTTTAAAAGTAAGTTTAATCTTGTATATACAGCATGTGTCACCTTGGGTGTAACATTAGCTTTAAAAGTAAGTTTAATCTTGTATATACTGCATGTGTCACCTCGGGGTGTAACATTGGCTTTAAAAGTAATTTTAATTTTGTATATACTGCATGTGTCACCTTGGGGTATATCATTGGCTTTAAAAGTAAGTTTAATTTTGTATATACTGCATGTGTCACCTTGGGGTATATCATTGGCTTTAAAAGTAAGTTTAATCTTGTATATACTGCATGTGTCACCTCGGGGTGAAACATTGGCTTTAAAGGTAACTTTAATCTTGTATATACTGCATGTGTCACCTCGGAGTGTAACATTGGCTTTAAAGGTAAGTTTAATCTTGTATATACCGCATGTGTCACCTTGGTGTGTAACATTGACTTTAAAAGTAAGTTTCATCTTGTATATACTGCATGTGTCACCTTTGGGTGTAGCATTGGCTTTAAAAGTAAGTTAAATCTTGTAAATACTGCATGTGTCACCTTTGGGATGTAACATTGGCTTTAAAAGTAAGTTAAATCTTGTATATACTGCATGTGTCACCTTGGGGTGTAGCATTGGCTTAAAAAGTAAGTTTAACCTTGTATTTACTGCATGTGTCACCTTGGGTGTAACATTAGCTTTAAAAGTAAGTTTAATCTTGTATATACTGCATGTATCACCTTGGGTTGTAACATTGACTTTAAAAGTAAGTTTAATCTTGTATATACAGCATGTGTCACCTTGGGTTGTAACATTGACTTTAAAAGTAAGTTTAATTTTGTATATACTGCATGTGTCACCTTGGGGTGTAACATTGACTTTAAAAGTAAGTTTCATCTTGTATATACTGCATGTGTCACCTTGGGGTGTAACATTGGCTTTAAAAGTAAGTTTAATCTTGTATATGCAGCATGTATCACCTTGGGGTGTAACATTGGCTTTAAAAGTAAGTTTAATCTTGTATATACAGCATGTGTCACCTTAGAGTGTAACTTTGGCTTTAAAAGTAAGTTTCATCTTGTATATACTGCATGTGTCACCTTGGAGTGTAACTTTGGCTTTAAAAGTAAGTTTAATCTTGTATATATATACAGCATGTATCACCTTGGGGTGTAACATTGGCTTTAAAACTAAGTTTAATCTTGTATTTACTGCATGTGTCACCTTGGGGTGTAACATTGGCTTTAAAAGTAAGTTTGATCTTGTATATACTGCATGTGTCACCTTGGGGTGTAACATTTGTTTTAAAATATTGTCCTGTGTTTGAATTGTTGTGAATTAACAAATAAACGTTAAAGGTTATATTAATACACAGGGTTTTGTTTGGTGAAAATGATTTAGTTTTATGTAACGTGTTTTACAGTCGTGCAGATCAGTTCTTGCTCAGTGGCCCCTGAAGAGTGTGAGATATTTTGAAGCATCAGGGAACGGCAGTTTTATGTTGGAGGCTGGCCGAGTGGCACCGATGGGAGATGGAACCTATATGTTTGTTACAAAGCCTGGCGATGATAATAAGTTGTACGATCTCCTGGACCAGAACATTGTATGTGCCTTAGGTAAAATACAGGTAAGAACCACCCTTTTAATATTTTAAAGTTTTTAACTAGGATCACTATGTAATTAAGTACAATTATATAGCAATTACAACTTAGATTTCCAGGTAAAATACAGGTAAGAATCACACTATTATTTAAAAGTTTAAGAATAGGGTAGAATAGGATTCCTGAGTAATTAAGTACAAATTACATAGCAATTACAAATAAAATCTCAGGTAAAATACAGGTAAGTATCATAGATTTTTGGTTTTAAAGTAAGAATGCTGTGTTCTTAGTTGAATAACATCATCTGGATGTGTAACCTAAAGGTCAATTTTACAGGTGAGTGACATGTTAACCAGGTGACAATACACTAGATAAAATGTAATAATACACAGTAATACACCAGTGACTTTCCTTTCTATGATTGAGATAAGAAGCAGGTAAGTGCCCAGTGGGCATCAAAGGTAACACAGTTATTACTGTGTCTACTCTAGGTTAAATACATATATACTGCAGTAACTATTATTGTAATGTAAACCTTTAAAGGGAACGACATCCAATTTAAAATGTTTTTTTTTTATATTTTTGATAAAATAAATGTTTGTTTGATAAGAATAACATTTAAAATAAAAGATAATCTCAGCATTCATTTAAAAAGTTTATTTGTTGTGTTTTCCAAATTATGTTTTAAAAAGATAAATCTACAAAAAAGTGATTTGTTATACAAGATTTTATCAATGTGTTATTGGTCTGTTTGTTCATTTGTTTGTCATTATTTTATCAAAGTTTCTTGTTTGTTTGTTTTGTTAGGGTTAAATTTTCCTCTTTTTTGTGCTCATTTGTTTCAAAAAGCCACTAAGTGCTTAAAGACAATGTTTTAATCAATGATTTATTTTTATATATTTTTAAAGTTAACCAAGGAGAGTTGAATTAAATGTTGTATCAATGATCAACTTATCACTTGTTCGTGTTATTACCCTTTTCGTGCATACTCTTGACTTGGTGACATTACCATAAAACAACAAAATCTCTCTCTCTCTCTCTTTGACATTTTTTGTAGTAGAACAAATGGATATTAACGGAATATAACTAAACTGTTTTCTGTACTTGTAGCCGGGAAGGAGAGGCACAGCTGAGGAAATGGAAGACTACGTGGAGGAGGCCGAGAGACTGTCTGCTCTAACAGTTGTGTCCTTGTTTATGTCGGACAATGAGGAATTCCCATACATCTTCAAAGAAAACTGGAACATTGACATCAATCCACAGCCTTCTCCATGTAAGATCTTTGTAGCTAGTCATTTTAGTCAATCAGAAAATATATAAAGAAAAGATAAAACCATTTTAAAATGAGAAAAGTGAAATTAATCTGAATAAATGTGATTGAAATAATGGTAGATTTTATGTTGAATAAATACATGTCTCAAGAATTAAAGGAAAATTGTACAACTAAAAAAGTCTTAAAATCAGTTGTTTTACTACAAATTAAACAATATAAAGCTATGGCTCACATATTTCCTAGTCACCTAATGATGTAAAAACATTGAAAATGGTTTTAATCAGTTAATTATCACTTTCAGCATCAAAGCCTGTAGTGCATGTTAGAGCAGGAAGTCAAATTACAAGGTGAGTCTTGATTTAGCAGTACCAACGCGGTGGCTCAGAGGTAGAGCATTTGCCTCGTGATCCGGGCGACACTGGTTCATTTTTGGGCAGGGGCTGTGTCAAACCTAAGACTTTAAGATTAGGTAATCTTCTCACTCTCTGCTAAGGGCTCAGCATTACTGGGTAGGAGGAAGACTGGTTGGCTTGGTGTCAGTATAATGTGACCGAGTGAATTATCATGTCAATGTGTCTGCAGCATGATATTTCAGTGAGACAGCACTATAAAGTTACCATCAGTGCACACTGTCACAAGAAGACACTGTTGTGATGTGACCTAAACATGAGTTAAAGGGATGTTCAACCCCAGTGAAACAAACAGAGAATTGATTTAGCAGTATTTCTATATCTAGTTAATGCTTTCAATACCAAGTGGAACATATTTTTAGTCTGTTCATAAAATCATGAATAAACCACCTATTAAAAGTGACTGAAAAGAAAATTTTACAAATATTGTCTCATAATCTCTTCAGATATATACCAAATAAAATAAGAGTTCTATTTGAGCCAGATGGATGTTTCAAAAGATCCATGGACGTTTGGTTAAATATGAAAGTTTTGTGGTGTAATAATAACAAAGAATGTACACATCAATATCTGTTATACTTATGTGTCACAATATATCCACTGACATAATCTCATATATTTTTACAGCAATATCAACACACCTCCACCATTACCAAGCCGTCTCAACTCGCAACGCAGTGTTACAGAATCTAATTCATCACAAAGCAAACCGCAATCCACGCCGACTGTCTCAAACCATGGTGGCAAGAGTCATCCCTTAGTGGATAGGCCCCCACTACCACCCCCAGCAAGGGGGTCCAGTAGACCCATAGGAATACCACGTAACCACAGTGATGGAAATATACTGGGTAGAGATCAATACTTGCGTATGAACTCTGCCTCCAGTGGTGTTACGCAGAGCATAGGATCCCCACAGGAAGTGTGGTCCCCTCCACCTTCCTTCCAGGAGGCAACAGCAATGTCCTTTAAGTTTAATGAAGGCCCGTGTCAGGATGGATATCTCACTCCCAGAGCCAGCTTTGAGATGGAGGTTAGTCACCCACAGGAGGGTTATATTCTTCCCTCCCCTGGCAAAGAAGCTGTTTTCAACAGTTTACCAAGGAAAGCTGGAGGTCACGGGAAGAAACCAAGTGAAGGTCGGAGAAGGTCGTCTGGAACAAGAATGAGCAGATTAAAGTCGGTTAGTTGTGAGGAAGTGTCTAGCTATTTAACAGGGTTTGGTTCTATGAATGAGTCAACATATGACCACAATGAAAACATTCAGTCATATAGTCTTGCCAAGCCACTTGAACCTTTTCCTAAATTACAAGACTTTCATGGCAGCTTAGAGATGCTAGCAGACAATTCGCGACATCCATCTAACCCAGCTTTATACTACAATGTACAGGGGGTTCAGAGAGGGGGAATTGACGAGAGTAACAATCCACCAGTATATGAAGCGAGAAAAAAATTCAACACAAACTTCAGAGATAGTCTTACACGTTCAATATCAAATCCAAACTTTCTACAAATTCAAAACAAAGAGAAGTTGAGCAATGTCCGGGCTAGTGCAATAAAAACATCAGACTCTTCACTGAAATACAAACAGAAGAGCAAGTCTCTTTTAAATCTGTTCAGGCAAAAATCAAATCAAAGGCATAGTGTTCCGTTGTTAAAGTCTGGTAGCACCAGTACTCCCAGCAGTCCAACAGGAACCCTGATTCGACACATGAGTAACCCAGCTGTTATCATCAATGGTAAAGGTGTGTATTTCACAGAGAGAACCCGCTCATTTAGAAAACCAAAGTCTTCGCCTAAACTAGGACAGAAATCTGATGGTTCTCTAAGTCCTCCAGATTACCGAAGAACTTCGGCTGACGGAGCCTCTGTCATTCAGCACAATAGAGAGGGTAGCGGGTCTGGTGTGGGGAACACCATGATTCATACTCGACATGGAAGTAACTCTAGTGGTGGGGGTAATATATATGTAAAACATAGGGAAGGCAGCATTACTGGTGCTGGCCCGGCTATAAAACACATCAGGGAGGGTAGTGGTGCCAGTAGTCATAGCAACAGTTCATCAGCAAAGTTTTTAAGACAAGGATCCTCGTCGTCTGTCAGTAGCAACAAGGTAGAGACTATATGTTAGAGCTTTGACTTTACATGTGTCCATAAAATAAAACAAGGTATTTTGTACCCTAAATATTGCCATGGACAGCAATCACTGGCTGTAATGTTTTGTTGACATTTTAGCTCTTTTCTTCTTTTACAAATTTTAAGAAATTCAAAGCTTTATAAGTACCCAATGCATAATATTAATACAAATGATTCTCAGATTTATGTTAATGGTTTTAATGTTGTTTTTTTCTCCATTATTTAAACATTTTGTGGTTTGTGGTTCTGAATGATTTTAAATATCTGATTTAATAATGTTGTTATGTTGGTTGTATACTGATGTTAATATACAGTTTATACTTAATAAGTATATTATATGAAAGCTTAGATCCAAATGAAGAAACAGTAAGAATTTTGCATGAATTTGTTTTTATTTTGTTAAGACCTTTTGGTAAGTCATGTTAAAAACAATCTTGATCAAAATTTCCAGATATGTGTAACAGAGACAGGAATACACAACTGACTCAGTCAGGTTTTAAACCTGAAATCACTAGATCATAATTAAGTCACACACTAATTAAGTTTTAAATCACATCGTGTAGTGTATGTATTGCTTCTGTGAACTTGTGGTGTGCATACGTCATGAATTATGGTATTTACTGGTGTATTTCTATCAGTAAGCTCAAGTTCTATGAAATAGAAGTCTTTTTTTTTTGATGTTATAAGTTTAAAATGTATATTATTATGAACAAAGTTTACAATGTATATTATTATGAACAAAGTTTAAAATGTATATTATTATGAACAAAGTTTACAATTTATGATCAGCGTTTTGTATCTCTACAAGATTGTCTAAGTTTTAACATCAATGATTTTCAACCTTAAAAGGTAATATAACAGCTTTAAATTTATACTAGCTCTTACAGGGTTTTTCTTTAATGGATTTACATTTAAAGTGATGATATATTCTCAACACTGTAAGGTATAGTGGTATGTACAGTTCACACTAGTTGGTTATTGTTGATATAGTTTGTTATAGCTATGACTTCAAATGGAGAATAATCCATTTGAGGTTATTACTAATTTAAAAGGTGAACATAAGCAAACTATTAAATTAACATTGAAGGAAGGAATATCACCTTAATGAGACTTATATATCATATACACATTCACAAAGATACTGTAAATTTATTTACTAATATAAACTAATATCATTTTGTTTTCCATTGAATTTAGATATATCTTTTGATGTTATGTAGTGAGACGGGAAACGTCAGTATTAAATGAAAATTACTAGACAAAATATTAGAAATATCAGGTTATGTGTATGTGTAACTGCGTTCAGTTGTTTGAAACCTGTTGTTGTACAGTAAAAATTTTAAAAAGTGTTGAACAACGATATTTTTTCTACAAATGTATTTAATTGTTAGTAATTATTTTATTGGTTATCCTTACATAATACAGATTTATTTTCATATTTCTAATTATGTATTTGTTTTGATATTTCTATACAAAAGAGATGAGTTGTCGTCCATACCATTATTATACCCTTTTATTCCTTCAATCCTTCCTCTTTATTGTTGTGTTACAGTCTTTAGAGTTTAAAACTTCCCCTTGTGTTTGTTGATATAAGAATGTGAAATGAAGTGTACACTGTAGCTTTAGGCAATAAGGTGAAAAGTAAACTATCACCATGTTTTAACCAATTACAATCATGCTAACATGAACAATGATAATAAATTGTTTAATTTGTGCTATTTAACTGATTACAATCATGATAACATTAATTGATTATAGTCATGAAGACATTAATTGATTATAGTCATGATGACATTAATTGATTAAAGTCATGATGACATTAATTGATTATAGTCATGATGACATTAATTGATTATAGTCATGATCACATTAATTGATTATAGTCATGATGACATTAATTGATTATAGTCATGATCACATTAATTGATCATAGTCATGATGACATTAATTGATTATAGTCATGCTAACATTTATTGATTATAGTCATGCTAACATTAATTGATCATAGTCATGCTAACATGAACAATGATAATAAATTGTTTAATGAATGTAATTTAACTGAACATAAATCGTGATGATATTGCTGCAACTTAGTTTGTTTGGTTGAAGTTTTAATCTGTTATTCTTTTTATATCTACAAACTTATTGTTATAACTGCTGGAAACATGTATATGTATATCTCGTCCATGTGAAGAGTATAATAAAGCGAGACTAAGACCAACATACATGTGTTTCTGTAAAATATTCAAAGATTGGCTAGCTTAAATATATTGTGTTAATAGCAAAACTATAATTTATGGTTTAACAGTCAGATTATAGCTTGATCCAGAGTTGTTGCTTTTTTTGTGAGACCTTGTTTGACAGCATCTCCTTGGTAACCGTATTGATTTGCTTATTATTACTACGGTAATCTTTATTTGATATATTGATTCAAAGAGATATATAATATAGTCAAGATTAATCTAAAAGCAGTGATCTTCATTGGAATAAAATATTATATGGAATGATAGCTTAAGACTGTGGTAAAAAAACAACTTAGTAATGAAAGACTGTTGTAATTTGAAACACATGTATTGTTTTCTTAGCCTGGTGTGAAATCCTAGTCTACAGTTACAAACTACAAACTGCTGATGATATGAACTGTAAAATCCTATTAAGTTTTTGTTATATTTAGTGTTTAAACAACGTTAATACTGCTTAAGAGGTTTGATATCTTATAGGGCTTGTTAAATATTAAAACAACACTGTTATTGAGGTTTGATATCTTATAGGGCTTGTTAAGTATTAAAACAACACTGTTAATGAGGTTTTATTATATCATGATGAATTTGTGTAATACAAAGCTAATATAGAATTATCAATTTATGTGACAGTGTTTTTACATTATTTGTGTGCATATCTAGACATTTGTACTGATGCGTAATGACGTATAACTCATTCTTTGTGTATTGATCACCTTAACCTAAGATTATTGAGTAAAAAATCCATATGTTTTCCATTTTTGATAAGTATACCTTGAATTTACACTATTAATGGTATAAAATATTAAACTATTTTTGGATGATTATAATTTTGCTATAATTGTTGTTTGATAAAATATGCGATTGTAATGCAAACATGCAAAATTGACAATTGTTAAAATCTTAAAACTTATACTGCATATTTTATTTAAATTCCAAGAAATTTCGACCCAAAAAAAATAAAAAAAGGTAATTAACATTAAGTTCAGTAAAATAAAAGTAGATCAAATCAGTTATATTCAAATGGACCCTTTTTGTGGAATCGGCAATGATTTGAATATTTAATATGTAATCTGAAAGATTTAACATGGATTTTTTCTGTTTATACTTTCAACAGATGGTGTTACTCTAATGTTTCTAAAAACATCACTTAATACTTTAAGCCTTAGAACAAATAATTAATATAAAAAACAATAACATTGAAGTGTTTACATTGGAGTTAGTGATGTATTTACATGCCCATTAAAAAAGAATTTGTCTCTTCAAGCCATCATCAGTATTTAATATATATCATGTGTGTATAGTTACCAGTGGCTCGTCAATATCATCCATGAAATTAGATTCCATGAGTTTGTCCTCAATATTTAGTATATACTATGTGTATATAGTTACCAGTGGCTCATCAATATCATCCATGAAATTAGATTCCATGAGTTTGTCCTCAATATTTAGTATATACCATGTGTATATAGTGACCAGTGGCTTGTCAATATCATCCATGAAATTAGATTCCACAAGTAAGTATATACCATGTGTATATAGTGACCAGTGGCTCGTCAATATCATCCATGAAATTAGATTCCATGAGTTGATTGACCAACTGATGGGTTATCTAACAACAAGATATGTATTTACCTGTAGCAAGTCTGTCTGGTTGAATGGACATACTAACTCCAAAACTTCCTCATTCATTGTGTTATGGTTGATTGATTTTCATAAATTGAAATTTTTGATGTGTCACATGTTTGCTGTAGCAGAAGATGTAATAATAGAGCATTAACCTCATCATCGAGGGTTTAATAATATAGTGACCTGATTTGACCCTGTTACAGGTTAAAGTTAAGCATAATTGAGACATGTAGGAGTCAATATATTACACATGATAAAAAGAGAATGTAATTTTTGAAAATCCAAAATATTAACCAAAGTAAAATTACAAAAATGTTTGTGTTGATTTACTCATGTCTATGCTAAATGATTTATGCATTTGAGGGCATTAACCAAGTCTTTTGATTAGCAAAACGCCAAATGTTTATACCTACTTATATTTCAAAAGATGTTATTTAGATTAAAATTTAAAGATAATGTTAGTGTATTATAGCACACCAAAATTTTTAACCAAAGTTGATTATATTATGTTCAATAATTGTTTTCATATCTATATTAAATGATTATTTGTTTTATATTATGTATCAGAGCACTGAAAAGTCTTTTGATTGGCTAAGTGTCCAGTTGTTGTGACTACAGTTTAGAAAACTGGTTGTATCAGTAGTGTATAATACAGAAATAATCAAAGATACTTATGATTGAAAAGAATTTTCTTTCGAATCATGTGATAAAAAATTAGAAATTTGTATCGTAAGAGATCTTAACAGTGGTTTAAAAGGTCAATACTGTATAACACTAAATGTAACCTGATCATCTCAATATATTTTACACACATACACATTAGAATGTTTCTAACACAGTTGCTCATTGTTTCAATGACAACAGCCGATAACTTGTCTTCCATGATATTTTTTTGTGTGTTGTTCTTTAATATATAATATTATTGTTGATGTTTTATGATTTTACTGTGTACATTTAAATGTTTTATAACAGCACCATTGATATACAAAGCTTAAAATACAGTAATTTTCTAAAACGAAATCATCATTGTTATTTATTTTAAGTCAATAATTTTTTAAGTCCATTTGGACCAAAGGTTGACTTTTCTCATACAAATCCTGTCTGCGTCGTCGTCGTAAACTTTTTCTCATTTTCGACTTCTTCACCAAAACAACTGAACAAATTATGTTTCATACAAACTTGGTAGGAGGTATCCATAGGGGAAGTTGATTCAGTTTGTTTCAAATGAAGGGGGCCAAAAGGGGGGAAATTTTACATAATTTTAAAAAAAATCTTCTAATAAACTAGAAGGCCTAGTCAGTAGA
The DNA here is from genome assembly GCA_032359645.1 of Pododesmus macrochisma. Lineage (NCBI taxonomy): Eukaryota > Metazoa > Mollusca > Bivalvia > Pectinida > Anomiidae > Pododesmus > Pododesmus macrochisma. The sequence goes on from JAUMGZ010162492.1 coordinate 11,542, forward strand.
GATTAATGATTTGGTGTGTAGTAACTTTAGAGCACGGAGAACCAAGTTTGTTCAAGGTTTGATCCTGGGATGAAAAATGGGTTACACGTTCTGGTGTCAAAGTTCAACATTATGTATATCATATATATAGCAAATATGTTTAGGGCACAGAGAATCACGTTTGTTCAAGGCATGACCCTTTGATCAAAAATAGGTAACATATCAAGGGGTCAAAGATCAACACTATACATTTATAGCAAATATGATAACTTTTCATAATTCTGACTTCTTGTCCAAAACTACTGGACTAATATCGTTCAAACTTGGTAGAAGGCATCCTTAGGGGAAGGGAATTCAGATTTGTTCAAATAAAATATTCAAATGCTTAAATTCACTTAAAGGATTCAGATGGACGTTAAGGCCCAATAGGCCTCTTGTTTTTGTTCGCTTTGTTGTTGATTCCACAGAATGATGACTTTTGAATGTTGTATTGGTTTTTCGTTCTTCACACTTTGTTTTCCCATGTCTTACAGTTCCTATCCTCTGCAATGGTTCAGTGGTAGAGTGTTTGCTATGTACAATTTTCTATCTTCATTAAATGGTTAGTTTGGTGTCTCAAAGTGAGTACTTTATTGCGTTGTGTAAACGGCATTTGGTGCCTTGTGAAGCAGGCAGTTTTTGTGCCTTGTAAAATGGGTAGTTTGTGCTTTGTTAAGTGGGATGTATGGTTTAAGAATTCCTATTTTGACTACACGTATATTTAAAATTCTGGCAAGACAATTTTGTGTTATTGTTGGGGTAGGTTTTTGTACATCATCACCATCGTGATTTTCCCCGTTTCCCTTGTGGCTCTGTAGCATTGATTTAGCGAAGTCTTGTCTATTCTTAATTAATTTTCTCTATAGCGTCCATTAATGATGGCGGCTTCGAGCAAGATTTGAGGTTCGGTACTGGGGTGTCGCACACAGAGTATTGGCTCTTTCCTCTTATAAATATCACATTTATCGGAGGCATGTTTCAGACTGCATTTTTGTGTTCTAATAAATGGAAACAATTCTTTTGGGAAAATTTCATTGTTGTTATTTATATTGTAGGATGGTTTATCGTGAAATGGGAACGCAAATAGGTGTCTCATGTAGTGGGTTGGTTGTATGAAATACATTTGAATCGTTAGAGTATCTTTTAGTGCAATTGTTTGTGCCTCGTGAAGTTTAATGTTAAAAAAAAATTTCAAGGTCTCATATGCTCTTTACGTCTACATGATGTAATGTTTTATATGCTGTATGGTACTCATGTACCCCAAATTTATTAAAGAAGTTAATATGACAAACCAAGACGATGTTTAACCTTCATACGCATAATGCTCTGAATGGATGGTTAAGGTAATGAATACGAACAACCAAGACGATATTCAGAAGCCGTAAGTCCATGTACATTGGCAACAAAAGTAAAACGAGGTACGCACACAGAAAAGAACCAAATAAACATTTAAAAATGAATTTGAAAAATCGAAGCTTTGCTTCAAGAAAAAATACTCTCCAACTCCCCCTGGTTGTAATTCGATATAGAGCCCCACGTTCATAATTGGAACAGTCGTAAATTAAACTGATTAAAGGATGTTTTATATGGACTTATGAAGAACCAAAACTTTGTCACTTCCCATTCACAAGAAAATTAACTTGAAATCCAAACAAAACACCCATAATTACATTTTTCAACAAGTATGTATCCGAATTTGATTTTTCTCATTTGCCCTTTCGTCATAATAGAAGTGACATATTTTTTTTACAGTTGAAAGGGTTTCCATACAACGAAATGACACGAAAGTATCGCTGCGGGTGACACATGTGTAGCAGGAAACGCTTAACATATCGCGAGCACCTTGTTTCGCTTCTAGTTAATACATGTATATTTGGTTATTTTTTTCTTTTTGAATAGGCAAGAACTCGGTAAATCAAAGCTACACAAACAATGAGAGGGGGAATCACGATTGTAATGATGGACACCCCAACCCCACCCAAACACTTATATAAAATTGTCTTGCCAAAAAAGTAAATGTGCGCGCAGTCAAAATTGGAAATTTCTCTGGACACATGTTATGGACAATCCAGTATTTATCAGCAAAGTGGTAAGTAAGCTCTCAAAGTGAGTAGTTCATTGCGTATTGAGACAGTTAATTTGGTGCATCGTTAAGCGGGACATTCTGTGTCTTATCGAGTCCGTGATTTTGTGACAAATGTATGGTTTCTTATAAATGGAAAAGAAAAACTGGTTTTTTGTGAAATGTTTATAGTTGTTATTTTAATTCAAGGATGGTTTATCGTAAAAATTGGAACTCAAAATAGAGTGTCGTTTAGTGGGAAGGTTGTGTGAAATAAATTGGAAGTTGTTTGTGTATCTTTCGGTACAGTTGTTTCTGCTTCGTGAAGTTTAATGGTCGGTAACCAAGGACATTGAACGTTGGTATATCAAGAAATGAGAAGGTTGTCTATTTAAAAGTAACAAGTTTGTCCTTGAGAGGAATAAGATGCACGAGACTACAATGAAACGTCATGTTTCTTATATATGAATAGAGATGCATGATGTCGCAGTTATAATAGTTTGTTACATTACTATTTTACGTCCCTTTAACTCATGTATAGGCCATATCAAGACGATGTCTGCTTGTGACAGTGCGCACTAATGAGACGACTTTATATTACTGTCTCATTGAAATATCCCGCCGCAGACAACAAGATGTCACAGGGTTTGTGTATAAAAATATCTTTGACTTATGTCTCAAAATTTCTTAACGCCTACGTGTTCAAAGTTGATGTACTGAATGGAACAAGAATTGATTAAAAAAACAAATACGAGGCTTTGTTTAAAAACATTACTCTCCAGCTTTCACCCTTGGTTGTAATTCCATACATAGCCCAACGTTCATTACAATCATGATATAAACATTCGTCAATTGAACTAATAAAAGGATGCTATATATGAACTTATGAGGTGCCAAAAACGTTGTCACTTACCATTCACAAGAAAACTACTGAACGACCAAGATTATGTAACATATTTTCAGTCGCAGATCCAGGAATTACAGACAAAATTTAACTTACAGCAATCACAAATAAGCTCTCAACAATCTCACATAGGTCAACTAGAGGATAAAATTAGTTCTCAAGAGGCAACGATTTTTCAACAAGGCGCAACCATTTCTCAACAAGGAACGAACATTTCTCGACAACCATTTCACAACTAGGTACAAGCATTTCTCAGCAAGGTACAATGATTTCACAACAAGAAACAGCCTCCAGCCTTCAAGGTGCAATTTTATTTTTATAGACACTCTTTCCAATTTATCAAATATGCAATTGACACTTTGCTTGAAACATTGATACTTCGTTGTCATGTTTCATTTCTATATTTCGTGACGCTATGTCAGAGAAGATAAAATATCATTAAGACAGGTTAAATATTTACTTATTCAATATTATTATTGAAATTTTACATTAATACAAGCTTGAAAATTGGGAATATTTTATTGGAAACAAAATTGGGTATAAGCATCGCGGCGGATGACACATGTGGATCAGGAAATGTTTTCCATATTGTAAGCACCTGGTTTCGCTGCTTCTAGCTTTTTAATAGAAAAAAATAGTAAATTAGAAGTTAGTAATGTTTCCTTTTTTAGTTAATAAATGTATATTTAGTTCTTTTTTTTGTGTGTGTTCCACGTTTAATTGTGTTGCCCATGTCCATGGACTTACGGCTTTATCTTGGTTATTAGTATTTACTACTTTACACACAAAATAAAGATAAGTTGAATTCATACGAATGAAAGACATTGACGAATCAACAACATCCACATCAAACAATTAAGCACAAAAATAAAAAGGAATTAAAATGACATCACAATAATCCTCGAGAATATTCATTCAAAAGTCGTAAGTCCATGGACATGGACAGACAAAAGGAGAACATGAGACGCACACAGAAAAAAAAGAACAAAAATACAATTATTAACTAAAACTAAAACATCCCAAACGAACGTCACCTAAGACGAAGCCGGACAGCGTGGCTATAACCGGTTAACGATGCCTCAATCTTCCTACTCCCTACATAAGACAAGAAAACAAAATTGGAAAATTGACTATGTTCAACTTTACCCTTTGTGTTTGTAATAGATGTGGTCTCGTTGATTTTGTAACTACATGTATTAATAACTCTGCTGTTGCCTGTCGTATCTTTCCACGTTATTGTAATGTCACCAACCATGATGTGACACGCTATATAACTCTAACTATTATAACTTTTTTAATTGACACAGCCAAAAGTGGAAATGGTGCATTGTTTACGAGATGGGGAAGAAAAGACTGCCCTTCAAACATCACAACTTTAGTATATAGCGGTAAGTTACTAATAATTTTATCGTTCATCGCAGTAAAATAGTAATTATCAGTCGGTCGTTGTATAATGAGACATAAGGTCATCTTAATCACCGAGAGAGAGAGAGAGAGAGAGAGAGAGAGAGAGAGAGAGAGAGCGAGAGAGAGAGAGAGAGAGAGAGAGAGAGAGAG
>JAUMGZ010162503.1:0-16080 GCA_032359645.1 Pododesmus macrochisma
ACTGCTGCCACACTAACTATTCATCAGAGTGTTTTGAATTAAGGGCTAGTAGCCTTCCACCATCTCATAAACTAGTACGGTAACCTGATTTAAATTTTGATATCTGCATCTGCTCTTATGATTACAAGTCGGCGACTTTAACCACTAGGCCACCGTGGCCCCCTGTTTTTGTATCATCTCAAACTTAGTTTATAGTCTTGAATAGTGTGTTATATTGATTCTCCTTCGTAAGTGTTTCTAAGTGGAAATGATGTATTTCAAGTTTGGAAAATGGTTATACAATCTGCTTGAATTTTCAAAAGGGATTCAAATATAGTAAATGAGTTCACAGGAGTCAAACTATCTGTGAGAATCAGTTCTAGGTGAGGTGTTGTTTAATACCTCGTGATATTGTATACTGGCAGGGGACCGATGGCAAACTTTCAGCTCATTGTTTAAATTAAATATTGCGTATACAAACCTAACCCCTGGTCGTGAAATATGTGCAAATAGATTTGTGAATAGTATACACTCTTTTTGATGACGTCATGTTATTGTACTGTTAATTTACATTGAGAACGTTACACACAGTATTTCCTTGTCTTCCATAAATACGTTACACCTCTTAAAAAACTCATTTATACAACACACACCAGCCAGAACTTAGGCCTAATGATTTCACATGAACTGGTTTGATCGGAAGTATCAGAGAACTGTTGTACTGTATGTCCACTCCACCCACAAGAACAACGACTTGTCAGGGCAGGTCTTTTGATCTTTCAGTTTGCAAGTTCACAATAATTGATCATTACAACATCTGGTAGTCAGTTGAGAAGTTCACAGCTGAAACTGTAAACACTGCTACTGATCCAAAGTGTATTCAATGACTTATCCTACCTACTGTCTACTTTATTTAACAAAGTATATAAAAGCCTAATATTCTGTTGTCTATCTTGTATACAGTATACTGCATTTGTCAGTGTTTGTCCACGAAAATGAAACTAATTAGAACTAGCTGTTACATAGCTTTGTATGCTTTGTAAAACTCTTGTACTTTTGTGATGCTCCTATCAGGGTCACATCCAGATTACCTTTTACTAACACAATTTAAACCCTGCTTCACAAAACAGTTACTTTTGAATGAAATGGGACCAATGAAATGACTTGTTAACGGCGAATGAACTCAGTTTGATTTTGTGGTGCATCTATAAGCCATCAATAGACGAATTTGCTCCTAGTTTTCACTGTTCTGCACTCTGCTTTATCAAGTTATATTATGGACCAAGCCTGACTGAAATATGGAGAGAACTAGTCTGCAACATTGAATGCAAAGCTGTACTCATCTCCTTTCTGTTATAGGTTTCTGAAGTGATTGATAGAGTAGAAGATTTAGTTCGAAATTGGCCGACAGCGGAATGGGGAGAAATGGGAGATAACTCAGTTGGAGTTTTGTGTCCATACACAGACCAGGTAAACCTAACTATTAATGTGGTATCAAGAAACAATACGACTATCACAATTTAACTTGTACTTAAACTGTGTGTCTAACACAGCTCTTCTCCAAAAAACAGATGTGGTTGACATTTTAAAAATAGTCATAAATAAAATTATATGCCCATTCGTGTGTCTTTCTAACATATTCTTGGCATCTAAATATAATGGAAAATACTATGTTCCCTTTTCAGTATCAATCTGGTGATTAGACACAGGATAATTTAACTATTAAGTTTGAAATCCTACATGTATTTGAGATTCTTCTGTATGTATATAAAAACTATATATTGTATTATTGTCAGTTGACGTTGATATTTGTGCATGTTTGAAATAAAAATTATGTTTTTTCATTTTTTGTTAGTCCATATGAACTAAGGTCCAAGGTGGACTTTTCTCATACAAATCTTGTCCGTCGTTGTAAACTTTTAACATTTTCGACTTTTATTCAAAACCACTGGACTAATTTATCCAAACTTGGTAGGAAGTATCCATAGGGAAAGGGGATTCAGATTTGTTCAAATGAAAGGGACTCGGCCCCCAGGGAGCACCAATAGGGAGCCAAAAGAGGGAAATTTGACAATATTTCTAAAATTTATTCATAAACTACAAGGCCTAGAGTTTAATGCTTTGATATGTAGTAACTTTAAGGCTATAGGAACCAAGTTTGTTCAAGGCTTGACCCTTGAGTTGAAAGTATTCAAATGCCAAACATTAACTTATAGACCTTTTTCATCTTGATTGACATTAAGACCCAATGGGTTTCTTGTTATGTTGACAGGTTTTCAGAATAAGATCAGAATTACGAAAGAAGAAAATCTTCAATATAAATGTGGAGCGTGTGTTTAATGTACAAGGTTTGTAGTAGGACTCATATTATTAATCATCATCTCTATTTAATTATGTCTCCCCTTTGAGGAAGGGAGACATATTGTATTCAGCATGGTTAGTTGTTGTCATTTTACTCTAATAATCTTTCTTTAATATGGATGTTAATTTTGGAAAAATATTTGCTGATGAATAATTCTTTATTGTGTACTTCATTTCATTCATAATTCATTTAGACCCATGGTAAATTGAATAATTTTTCAGGTAAATGTGGAATTTGTAAGTATACAGTTAAAAGAGCCTTTGTGTTGTTTATAGGTAAACAGTTTAGAGCAGTAATACTGTCCACAGTTAGAACTCGGCATACTTGTAGCTGTGATCCTATCCAAGATGATGTGATGGACTATGGATTCTTATCCAATATCAAACTGCTGAACACAGCCATCACTAGAGCTCAGTCTCTTGTTATAGTTGTTGGAGATCCCCTTTCTCTGTGTCTTGTTGGAAAATGCAGGTTAGTATTGTTATGAATATTGAAACTTGAAGTATAATATGGATCTGAGACTTTAGAATTTAATCCCAACTTGAACTTGTAATAATTTAATTCTAATTTGAAATATATATTAATGTTTTTTTTAAAAAATAACTAAGACTTTGATTTGGTTTCATATTTCAGAAAAGTTTGGGAATATTACTTGGATATGTGCAAGGAAAACAAAAGTTTGTATGGAATAGCATGGTCAGAGTTAGAGTCACAGCTTAATATAGCTGAAGTAAGGAAGACATACGTTTTGAATCCATTGGCTCCAGAGTTTGTTCCTAATAGACCTTACCATGTCACTGCACCAGATTTGATGCATTTATCCACTCAAGGAGGTTTTCACAGCAATATGCGTGCTCAGCATCCCTTGTACTATACAGGACCCCAAATGATGTATCCACGACCACCAGCCTATGCAGCTCCTCAGGTAAACACTTGTTGTAAAGTATGAAGACATTCTGTTGGTGTAAGATTAATTCCAGTTAAACTCAACTAGTTGCATCTAGGATAACAAAAATATTGTGTTTAAATTTTTGAAGTTTGTGTATTCATTTAGTGTATTTTTTACTTTAAAAAATCACATCATTTTGATTCTTGAATACAATGTGTTCTCATTATTTTCCAGATTATACATCCATACGTGCCTATGCCTTATCCAGGACTTCATCCTCAACAGATGTTGTACAGACATCCTGTACATTCCTTACTGGGAGCGCCTGGTTGTATGCCTCCAAGGGGACTTCCTCGGCCACATCAAATTTCCCATGTGGCGGGTATGCCAGCCAAGTCAAAAGATAAGGAGAAAAATCATACAGAGACAAAAAAGGCTCAAGCACGACAACTGATGTATGTTCCACGTATGTCCTCAGCATCTCAGATGTACTATTACCCCCAGATGGGAGGAGGTTACTACTACTATCAAGATGATCCTCGCATGTTAGCCATGAACCAGGCTCCTGGTCCCTACCTGCCACAATATCACATGCCTCATCAGATGTATCCAGGGCAATCTTTCGGTCCACAAGTACCACGTCCAGTGATTCCATTCGAAGATGGAGAAGAAAAAAGAAGATCAGGAACATCTTCACCATCATTTCAAAGCTTGTCAGTATCCCCTTCTTCTTCTCCGGGGTCATCTACACAGCAGCAGCCTCAGGTTCAGCTCCTTCCAACTGCACGACATGTACCAGCACATTTATGCCGTGATCGTTCTAGTACACCCACCGGTAGCTCTCGGTCCAGTACCCCGCAGAGAGCTGATTCGCCACACTATATTTACCCTCGTAACCGTGAAGCTGACCATCAAGCTTCACAAAAAATTGAAGCTGAATATGTGAAATCATCAAGTCCTGCTCTTGAATTGCAAGAAAGAAGAGATTCTGCTAACAGTCCCTTAGCAAGAGTCATAGTTTCTGCTCAGAAAAATACAAATGTAGCTTTAGAAGCATCATCTCTTACACATCAGCAAAAACTAGAGGATAGTGCATTGAAGAATAGTACTGAAAATGAAATGAATGCAGATAAAAAGACCGCAAAGAAAAGGAGGACACCTGTTAGCTTAAAACTTCAAACAGGCTTTAGTCGACAGTTTAGTGAAGAATTGGAGACACCAACTGAAATAAAGAATCTTGTTAGAATGATTGATGAAACAATAGATGAAAATACAGAGGTCAATGAAGAGGCACAATCTGAGAGCACTGTACTGAGCAAGAAAACGTCTTTTGCATCACGTGTCAGCTCCAGGGGTAGTTCTGGTCAACTTCACCTTAAAATGCCATCACAGGATGAGGAGACTGTCGACGAGCAAGAACCTTCAGGGGGCAGTGATGACAGACCCACATATGCTGGTGTACTTCGTCGACGCTTACCCTCAGAGCTTGGAGATCTGGATCCAAGCTATAGAATTCTGGAACCACAGACTCCTCATACTCCTGCTGGATTTATCACCCCATCTGCAGAGGAGGACACAGATCCATTGGGCATCTTACGAAATCTGAATATAAATGCGTCTTCTGAGTGTCAGAAAACTTATAAATATTTTTCTTGAGTGTTGCACGAATACATATATAGGTTTCCTTATAATCGTATTATTGATATTTTAAGTGTTTTCTATTTACAGTAGATTTTAAAAGTATTAGAAATCTTTGTTATATTTGGTCACCTTGCATTGTTGTGTGTATTTGATGTTTAAATTCTCGATACTTGTGTTAACACAGACAGTGTGACAGAAGTGCTGAAAGTCAATAGGAACACCCCGACTAAGGATTCTTGTCAATAGGAACACCCTGACTAGGGTTTGATGGGATAATTTTTTTTTTTTTTTACATTTTAAGAATTATTGAAACAAACTAATTTTTTTATTATTTTAAGTATTATATCAACATTTTATGTTTATCACATTACTGGTTTACCTTTTACAAAATGCATAAAACTAACTTTTAAAAGTTCTATTAATACATGATATTGATGAGTCATATTGAACGTTATGCTGATATACATGACATAAATACATGTGATTCAGAATGGAATTACTAGTTCATATGCCAACTATTATGCACTTGATTCCATCATATTTCACTGACAGACACCATCTTAATCTTAATTCACAGTAATTAGTTTTAGTACAGGATAATTCCCTTTTTAAAGATTTGTATGCGTCTAACGATTCAAATACAGAAGAAACTGTCTGTTATAGATACAAGTTCACCTTTATATTGTTTTATTGTTATAGATATATACATATATATATATTTGTTGACCAGTTAAAGTTTTTAAAAAGATACAACTGCTGTGCAGATAAAAATAAACATGTGTTTCTTGGATTAAATTTAAGACACTTGCTGCTATGATAAAGTTTATATTTTCTGTCAATAGTTATTTAAGATAGTGGTGAGTGATTGCTTCATGTATCAATTTTTCTGTGAAGTTTAATTCTTAAATGAGATGTTCTGTACAGAGAAATGGACACTATTTCATGAACTTTGTAAGTTTTCATTGTTTTAAAAATAAAATTGAAAAAATATGATATTGCTCAAATAATTGATTTGATTAGAATATATAGCAGGCAATAATACCCATCAAGAAGAGTGTAGTTATGCAATAAATATGTATTTTGTATATAATGGCTTATCATATTTATACCTTTTTGGAAATCAAGCCATAGGTTTCCATTATAAAGGAAACCTATTTTGTGTGTGTATTTTGAATGATTTTATAATTAGATTGCAAAGCATGTAAACAAAAATCCTCGAATTTAATGTGTATATCAATAGAATTTACAAAAAGACTTATTTATTTTTATATTCTATGATTTCACTTAAAACACTTACAATAGCTTACCTTGCGTTTGCTCATAATGCTGTGTTATAATGTAGACTTAAATAATTTGGAACAAAGAAAAAGCAAGTGAAGTTTTCCTGACAAATAGTTGGTCCAGGTACTACATGACTTGTAATTTGTACATGCCTGTAATCTATAATTATAGATTGATTGTTTAATACATATAACATTGAACAGGTTCTCCCTTTATTAAATGTGGTAAGATAAACTAGTTCAACATTTATTATTCGTAAAAGATATTTAAAAACAAACAAAATACTTAAATAAAATCAGCATTTGATGCCATTGTTAAGCTAGCAGTGGTTTTTAGTATTTTATACTTAGCTAAGATAGATATATTTTATGGACACACTTGTGCTTGATGTGTGTGCATCAATCTTTTGTTTACAAACAGCAATGTCCATGTTTGTATTCTGTATTCATTATACCACTATTTCTCAATAAATCAATATTTCTACTGACATACATGATACATAGTATATTACAAATAATATTAGATATTTTTCTAAACTTCGCTATAGAAACATGTGATTCTTCTTCTTCACAAAATCAATGTGTAACACTGTATATTATGTATAACTTTGTAACACTGTATATTGTGTATAACTTGTACATACTTGAAGGGATTTTGTTATAATAGTCCGGAGTGTTTAACTGATTTGACAGTTACATTTCTCTAGTATATTTAGTATTCCAGAGTGGAATGTTGTGATGTGGCAGCCATTTTCCTGTTTAGTCTGCTAGCAGTGAGTCACAAGTTGTTCTCCCACTCCATTTGATAGAACATTAATAAGTGGTTTGATCTGCTGTTTACAAGGTAGATAACTCTTGTTGGAAAAAATAAATATATATATATATATATAAAGACATATAATGTTGCAGTGCTTTTGATAGATTTGCTTTGTTTGACATTTATATAAGTGTTGTCTCCTGAATTAATCAGGTAGAGTAGTACTTAAGCCGTCTTGTTGGCTTAGCTTTTTATATTGTTTGATATTATAGCCCAAATTCCAACAAAAATTATTTACAATAGCCGTCCAATCAAACCATTTATGTTTAATATAATTCTGCAGTGGTATACTTTCATAAAACTTTCCTTTTTAACTTTATGAAACTGAAAATGAAGACTATAAAACTTGTCTTTAAACAGCTAAATGTGATGTAGAATAAAATACATATAAAAGTTTGTTATTGAGATAATGGCTGTAAAAGGGTAGACCATTGTGAATCATTACTAGCAGAGATTTACAGAGAACATGTTCAGTTTGTTTACATCATTCTTGATATATTTATTTAGTAGTTATCTGTAGTAAACTCTTCAACTCAATCACTGTGTTATGCCTCAATTATTTACTCCAATTAGTACATCAAGAGGCCCAAGTACAACAAAGAGGCCCAATGTGCCATGAAGTGCCCCCACAAGATCTTGGCCTTCTGGTTTGCTTTTTCCCCATTTGACATATTTTTGTGAAATTTGTCCGCTAGTTCAAGTTAGGAAGGATGACATCTGAATCAGAGGGACTGACACCTGTGGAAAACACTAATAGACATCAAATGACAATAACAAATATACATAAAACCATATCAACATTATATGTCCCCAGGCACCACCACCTAGGACGTGCATTCATTGAATTGAATGGAGTGGTTAAACCGGTTGATGATATTCCAGGCCTCCCACTTTGGGGACATACATGGGATTGCAAATGAGGTCAAACGTCTAGGTCACTGTAACTGTAAATAGAAAATCAGTTTTTAGGGCATTTTATGACTAACGGTAACCGTTTATCTGATGAGTCTCGAACTTTGTCTATTGCTTCCTCATGAAAAGACCTCACATGATATTACTTTTGGCAGGGTGATAACTTGCATAATTTGTTATAGACTTATTTTATTGGAAACGGCTCACAGGCCATACACATAGGTTACTTCAACGTGCATACACATAGGTTACTTCAACGTGCGTACACATAGGTTACTTCAACGTGCAGTTGGGGTTCTTTAGGGCTCTTAACCTAGTCAGTTTTTCTACAGGTCTCGCTTGTGATAATTTTAGTCCACCTGGACCTGCTAAGACAACCCGTCCGTCGTCTTCCGTCATTAACTTTAACATTTGAAACTTCTTCTCACAAACTAATGAAGCAATTTTGACCAAACTTACTGTAAATATTCCTTCCATCGTCCCCTTCTAGATTTGTGTTTGTAGTTGCCGTATGCAATCCAATAAGGCTACTGTGACTGAGACATTTTTATACGCCTGCAAATTTTTTGCGGAGCCTATTGTGGTATCGCCCTGTCCGTCTGTATGTGGAGTTAACTAGTCCTACAGTTTTCTACCAAATCTTTTCAGAATGAGAATCATATGAGGAATATGTTAAATGGGGAATTCGCGTCTATTTTAACGAGAGTTATGGCCAAAGGTAGACAGATTTTCAGGAAACTTGATGTAGATGTTCCTTACATGGACCCCTTTCAGATTTTATCTGATGTAGCGGAACTCTATCCAAAATGGCCGCTTTGGGTTTTAATTGGCTGAGACATTTTTGACTTCTTGTCAAGAACCGTTGATCAGATTTTCATGAAACTCGATGTACAAGCTCTTTACATGGTCCCCTTTTAGTAATATGTTCGATGTTGCCGAATTCCATCCAATATGGCCGCTCTGACTTCTGATTGAGTCAATCAGACAGACTGACTGATACTTATTTCACTTCTGGTCAAGAACCGATGGTCAGATTTTCACCAACTTGATATGGCTGTTCCTTACATGTTCCCATTTAAGAAGTGTGTTCGATGTTTCCGAATTCCATCCAATATTGCCACCCTGGCTTCTGATTGGCTGAGCCATTTTCAAACAATCGTTATAAAAATCGTGTTGCAAGATAATCTTGCGTTGTTTATGTATCCAGGTGGGTGTTAAGGCCCGATGGGTCTTGTGTGATAGAGCTAAAAGATACATACACACAAACGAATAGTAATTATTGCTTGGTTTTTAAATTTATTTCAAAAATGGGTATTTTTATAAAGCATGAAAATAAAGTTAGTAACTTTTCGTTAATCTAACCTGCAGCTCATGTATCTTCACAAAGTTGCCAAATTTCAAAATAATTAAAATTTATAATTGGATGCGAATTATAAATGACTGACAGGTGTTGATTTTGGACACCTACCCCCACAATTTATAATTCGGTGCGAATTATAAATGACTGACAAGCGTTGATGTTGGACAACACCCCAAATCTTCTTCACATGGGTAAATGCGTGACAGATATTTAGACAGTGTTGGTGTTTTGTGTTCATGTTATCGGGCAGAGTTCATTCAATGATATAGGGTGTATAAGGATACGATGTTATCTGAGCACGTGAAACAGTGAATTTTGCCATTGCTTATATGCGTGTGCATGAGAATAACGTGACTTTTACCGGTTTTTGGTGCTATTAAACTATACAACTGTCCAGCCTAACTACGTCTAAATACTAATGAGAGATACTGGCCGATCAGGAGGCGGGTTTCGTGAATTCTTCAATATTTCGCTGGCTTGAACCCTGGTATCTAACTTATCAAAAGTATTCATTTTATGACACATCATCTAATTACAGTGCTATTATAAATAATTCGTTTTATTGAAGTATTTGCTTTTATAGTACCGGAGTGCGTATGCCACTGCAAGCATAACGTTTTCCTCTCTAAACACTTTTTTTTTAAATATTAAACACACTTTTAAAGGCCCCTAAGTAGTTTGCCGTTAGCTGGATTTTTAAAATCAATGGACACGTTTTGAACCATTCCACTCACTCACTTTTGTTTGCATTTACCTTTAGACCTACGGGCATAGATCAAATATTTGATATAATGAGCATACCATATTCTGACCTTAGTAACGCAAATAGTGTGTGTACGTTGAACTGTCCATGTGTCCTGTAGAACGTATGAGTATATAATCATATACAATTTATTGTGTAAACTTTTTCCTTGTTAATCATTAAATGCCGCGATTCATAGGTTTATATGTTGGAATGGTTTCAGCTTTACCTTTACATTTAGAGCTTTGTCAAGAGTACCAATACAATTAGAGGAGAGTTTTTTCATATAAAAGACTAAATTCTAAAGCGGACATATCTGTATCTGCGTCATACATGCTACAGCTTGAACGCGTACAATAACCTACCACAAACATATATACGCCTTGGTTGTATGGAACTAAATGTACATTGAAATTTAGATTAACATACCTGCTAAGTACAAGCCTGTGACAGGGCGAACATTGCATCAACGCGCACACAGAACGGTCATAATAATTGTTACTTAACGTATGCTAACTTAGAAAAAATCATTTGCATCAGAGGGACTGACGATCACGATAAACGCCAATGAATACAGAAAAGCATTATAATAAGATTTACGAAAATGTAACCTCATCTAAAACTATTTGAGGCAAGCTACCACCACAAAGTGGGATGTTCATTCAATGAATTGAATGGTATGTATAAACATTTTAACGGGATCTTTACCTTTTTTTTACCTCACGGAGACTGGGAGGGGGGCTTAAATTACACCTTCAACAATTGGCTATCGTATTGTCAATCATCACAAGATGTCCCGATAAGCCAAGACACATATGGTCTATACGCAGATTGAGCTTAGCATAATCTGCATAATGAGGTCCTTGTGTCGGTACACTGGTGAAGAGAATCCGCGATGGCGGATTCGAATCCTGGTGGTGCCATATCACAAGACGTTAAAATTAGACAGTCTTCTTGCTCCCTGCTTAACACGCAGCATTAATGGGTAGGAGAAGGACTGGTAAGCTCTATGTCAGGATAATGTGACCAAGTGAAGTATCATGTCAATGTGTCTGATATTCCACTGAGACACCACTATACACTCGCCATAAGTGCGCACTGTCGCAAGCAGACACCCAATCGGCAAACCTCGGGTGAGTCCGTTACTCTCATTCAAACCTCGGCTGTACTTTGGTCGGTGATATGTGTCTACACTGCACATTTCTATGCCAGAAGGAGACATTTCACTCAGAATGGTGTACCAAAAAGTGCCATTTTATAGAAATGGCGACCATTCAAGAATGCATGTAACATATTTAAGCTCGTAAGAACATTGTTAACATAGCGCATCTCCGTTGTACGTTGTCAAGGAGATTTTTGAACTATTTATTTGAGGTTTCTGAAAGTAGTTCCAATGGCCGCTTCCGTTATACGGACGAGGCTAGTTGAGTACACGAAGTACTCGGAAACGACCGAAGTTGCGACGAGTGAACATGGAGTAGAATGGAATTTCTTTACTCAGATCATGTTAATCATTGAGTTTTTATTTGTTTATTTATTTTTAGTTATATTAATAAATTGCTGTTGCTACATTTTTTTATCAGGCGGCCCTACAACAGCAGCTCCAGCGTGCGTAGATGTCCTAGACAATTGTAGTCAGTTCAACATCCCGCAGGCATGTACTGACTACCCAAAATGGGCGGGAGAAAATTGCAGAGTAACTTGCAATGTGTGTCAAGGTATGCTTCCTGTAGAATAGTTTCCTCCAATTAACATTTGCTACTAAGTGGCTACAATTTGTTTACCTTTTTACGCTATGCGACTATACGTTAAATAGAAGCAGTTTCAACCAAAATGAATGCTGTGCTCGCAGGCCATCCATAACTGTCAAAATTGTTACGAGTAACAAAGAGTATTTCAAAAAATATCTCCACCTCAACAAGTGTCAACAACATTTATTGTGTTCGTTACCGCTCTCCTTCTCTAAAAGTGTACATCAACATTTATTGTGTTCGTTACCGCTCTCCTTCTCAAAAAGTGTACATCAATATTTACCTGTTCCGTTACAGGCTATATAGCGGTTTAAGATTTTACAATTTGGCTCGAAAAAAGCATACGGTAAAATGTTGATTTTGAAGCCCCTCCCCGAGTGTACTTTTTAAACGATCATGAAAAATGTAAACAATTATGATGACCGATTACTGATTTTAGTACAAGAGTGTCCTCCCGTTAATCTGTGCTGCTAGGTGGCTACAATTGGTTTACCATTTTACGCAATGCGACTTATCAGAAGCCCTTTTAAATTAGGAGTGATGTTTTTTTTAAAGATAACATTTCATAAAATAATCAAGAAATTTGTTTTGCCGCGTAATTAGGAGAATGATTATTTCTTTTTCAAGGTTAAGTCGTTGGGTTTGTAAATAACTGCTCATCGACACATAATCATGTGGCGTAGTTAAGCTTGTAAACATAGCTATGAAACTGTAATACAGTGAAACTACACTTTGTATATACATAAGAAAAATGTATAAAGAAACCTAAACGTTAGGCCAAAGTAGCTCTATATCACGAATGGACAAACATAAACAAAATGTCGGATTTTAACAAAGTTTTTAAGGAACTTTTTACGTTGAAGTGTTTAACCAGAGATACAAATAAAATATGCTAAATAAACAAACTATCAGATAAGAAGGATTCACGTCCTCAGTAGATATGAACCTTGAAAAAATTGTGATTTGTTTGGTGATCATCATGCCGTTAAAAACGTAACAGTTTTACATGTATTTTCCTTAGTTTGTTAATTACTAACATGTATGCAATTCTTTCTTTACAGGGTCTGGCATTCCACCGGTCCCCGGCGTTATCGGGAAATGATATTTACAATATCTCTGGACAGAAACATTTTACAGCATCTTGTATAATTCAACCCGGTGTTAGAAAGTGATTTTACATCTTCAAAATTTCAGTATTTAATTAACGTGGACTTTTACAAAACAAGTTTTCTTTTGTGTCTGTATTCAATGATATAGCAAAACCAATGTTGTCAATATATTTCGAGTTATGTCATAATTGAACTATTGCGTTTTATGTATACAAGCAAACAAATAAATTGGATTGTAAAATAGGATTAATCAGTGGGATATTGCTACGGTTGCACATTGAGGGCATGCAAATTATTCTATGTAAGTCGAATTACTATATTTCCGCTCTTGACTTAGTTATTTCGACCGCTCGACTCATTTCTCTCGAGCTCTTGACTTCTTATCCCGATTTGTTTTCGTTAATTGTCTCCAACGCTCAGCTTCTAATAAGTAATGTATTTTGTCTGCCCATTATATCCGCTACGCCGTATATTTCTGTTCTATAACTTTATACTAATTTTACCATATTTCAAAAGAAACTGCAGATATCTTGAATAAAACGTTTCCCAAGTGTTTTGCGTAGTTTGTGATATCGATAACCCAGTGAAATAAGGTTGGTGGTAAAGTCAATATTACGAGCATAAAAGTGATTGACATCTGAACAAGCTCGTATGTAACAAAGTCATTGAGAAATATAAATGCCGTATGATGGAAGTCGTGGAATATCTTCCTCAAGCCATGGGTAGTTTACAATTTGAACTTCCAAAAAATAGTGAATCGAAAAACCAAGACGATATGCTAAGGCCGTAAGTCCATGGACATTTGCAACCGATAAGAAAACGTTGGACGCACACAGAAAAATGAACCAAATGTACATGTATTAACTAAAAATGGAAACATCACGAACTTCTATTAAAAAACTAGAAGCGAAACCAAATACTCGCGATATGGTTAGTGTTTCCTGCTACACGTGTGTCACCCACCGCGATGCCTCCGTGTCATTCCAGTGTAAGGTTACATTTTCCGCTATTTAAAAAAGAGCAAGAGTCAAGAGTCACCATTAGAAAAAAGTCACAGTTATGGTGACGAAAGAGCAAAGGAGGAAAACTATTACAGGAGAGGAATAGAAGTAGCAACATTATCATTAAAGCAACGCGGTAAAGATAGGGCGACGAGGAGTACACTCTCCTTTTATCATATATTTTAATATCAGATGTTCCATTAAGAATATTAAGGTCTCAAAATGGAGAGGAATAATCATATTGACAAGCCTTAATAAGATTAAGTTCTTTAGGATATATAACTTTGATATATTTAGAAAAAGCGGGGACATCTAAACTCAGAATATCATCAAGATATTTGGAGGCTCTATTAAAACTATTAATCAAGTCTGTTTTGATCGCCTTTTGTAGCTTAATCATAAAATGTTTTTCGTTACAATATAAGACGAGATCAGCTAAAAGTGGGGCACATTTCATTCCCATTGGTATGCAAACAATCTGTCGGTAAATATTGTCCAATAAAAAGCAGTATGCATTGCATAATTCAAAACAGGTTCACATTTTATAAGACTTACAATTATTACTATAAATAATAGTTAATACTAGAGTATTAGTACCTACATACATGTATGCTGTCCCTTAACTGGCTAAGGCCTATGTGATCATATTTGAAACTTATCTTTGATCAGGTCATGTGTCAAAGTAGTATACAATGTAAATAAATCGAACGTGAATATTTTAAAGTTCAATAAATGGAGTACAGCACCGTAATTTTTTATAGATCAAAAAGTCAATGGCTATAGACAAACAAATGAAAAAACACAGACAAAATAACCAAAAATACAATTATTAATTAATAGAGGAAACATCAAGAACTAATATATAAAGAACAAGGAGCGAAACCAGGTGCTGACGAAAGAGTAAGCGTCTCCTGCTACAGTTCATGTTAACTGTGACGTAAAAAATGAAAACATCTAAGCAATGCAAAACCCTGCTTTAAAAGCGTGAGTGTCAACAACAATCGTTTAACAACAAAGTCCTGGTAATGAGAACAGGAACACTGATATCAAATTAAATTTGACACATTTACACCTTAAGCAGGTTTGTTAGATAGTATACTGCTTGAAATGGGAAGATGACTATTTGAAAAAGTCACATTTGTAAAAACACTTATGAGAAGAAAGTAACATTGGTGTTAATTTTGTTAAGACAATCTAACGAAGAAGAACTTGTGTCAATTGTATCACTGATTTCGAGCTTAAGATGATACGTAACATCAACGTTGTAACAAGTAAATAAATGTAAATTGCGCAGTGGCAATACCCCATCTATTAAGTTGAAAAGTATGTTGAAAGACTAATCCAAAAGTTTCTCTCACATTTTAGAACTGTTTTTGGATAAGCTATGTTCATGTAGATAACAAAAATTCAATTGAGGCAGACAACACTTTGGCGATACATGATATCAAATATATTGCTTGAAACTCTGACCTACGAATTATGCTGACACTTCGGTTCAACATTCTAAAATCGTCATCTTTATTTTTTATTTATTTGGCCTTTGAAAAGTTTTGAAAGAAGTACTTGGATGCAGTCGTGCATATAATTAATAGGTACTTATTTATAGAACTATTTATTCATCCGTTTGTTGTATTGTCTATTTTCGGCTTCTTGTGAATATTATATTGATTTTAGATTGTATTGATACATGCAAATTGCCAGTTTCCCCCATAAAAGTATCACATATTTTATCTTTTTAATCTAGATGTTATCTTAGAATGAGGCATAGCAATGTAAAGCAGGGAGAAGTCATATGATGTGCTGAATGATATTGGTGAAAAATGTTTAGTGTTCTTGATTTAGACACATTTTAATATATGCATTTAAAGTGGTTTACAACAGATGTTCCGCAAAAGGAAAAACTATTAGTACTTCATTAAAAACATATATAAATGAACAATATTTCAACACTAGATGACTGTAAACGCTCCAACGAACTGTTAGAAACCACACAAGCAAGACTACAATAAAAAGGATATTATGATAGTCATAAATTGACAAATTATTATCAACCATTACAGTTGGTAAGTATAACCGTCTTCCTATAGAACTACATTTTTCTAATACTCTAATTTCTACTTAAGTTAGTTAGTCAAGGAGGGGCATCTTGAATTTTATTTTCAGAAAACAGTATGAATAGGATCAACAGAACGAGAGGCATTGACAAACAAACAATAACTGCGTCAAACAATGAAGCA
>JAUMGZ010162514.1:0-28323 GCA_032359645.1 Pododesmus macrochisma
AAATACATTACAGTTAAGGGCACGACTGCATACTTTGTCAAAGGTGATTCGGACGCCAAAAAAAAAAAAAAAAAATACACTGAAAACGATGCTGTTAGAATGCTGAATTTTCTTTTCGACCAAATATGTGTTAAATTTGGAGGCCAGGTTTTCCAGCAGACTATTAGAATTGCAATAGGGTTAACTGCGCTCTGCTACTAGCGGACCTATTTCTAAATTCGTATGCTAATAGTTTTTTCGCCTTTACTCTTACCTCGCTATTAAGGTGACATATTCTTATGGTGACATTTGCTCCTTTATGAACAGTGAAAATGGTTGCCATACACCGGAATGACACGAGAATCATGGCGGGTGACACATTCGTAGTAGGAAACGTTTACCATATTTCGAACCCCTGGTTTCTCTTCTATTTTTTTTTTAAAGAAGTAAGTAAATGTGTATTTGGTTATTTTTCTGTCTGCGTCCCTACGTTGTCCTTTTGTATGCAAATGCCTATGGACTAACGACTTTTTATTTATCGTCTTGATTTTTCATATTAATTTTATTATGCTACATTCAAATAGAGAAACGGAGCAAAGTGTTCAACGTACGCCATCATCAAATCCAGGAAGAGTATACACAAATCAAATGCATCATCACTCCTAGAAGAGGTTGCATCATATGATGAACCATATGTAGGGTTTATTGATATAAGGAATTATGCAAAAGACACAAATGTTGTGTGAGTGATTTACAGTACAATGCCAGTCAAACCTGCAAGTTTGTCGTTGGAACTACAATGTAGATATAGAATGTAGAATATACGTCAACCTGGAAGCCTAGAAATCCAATAACGTCAATAAGTGCAAAAGGTTAACATAACTATAAAAAGGCACTTCCATATGCAGGGATAACATATGGAATAGATATTAATAATATTAACTTCATCTAAAAACAAAGAAGAGAAAAACCAATGCATAAAACAAAACAAAGGGATTTTTGAATTAAGGGACACACATGTACACCAAAATTGTCAGCAAAGCACACTTTATGACTGCTATAAATTTCGCGAGCACCTGGGTTTGCTTCTAGTTTTTTGATAGAAGTTCGTGCTGTTTCTCTGTTTTGTAGTTAACTTAATAAATGTTGCTTTTTGGATTGTTTTCTATGTGCTTTCAACGTTTTCCTTTTGTTTGCCAATGTCCATGGACTTACGGCTTCATGATATCGTCTTGGTTTGTTTTCTTCGAATTTACTGCTTTATAATGACACTGATCAGCAAATACACGTATCTTTGTGTGTTTAGTGCCTTGGCTGAAATTTATATATAAAAGTTGACTACATAAGCCTCTGCTCCAAGCTTAGTGTCTACCACCTAGTCAAAAACTAGGTCAGTCCCCATTTTAACAAATGATGATCGAAGGTCTTAATCACACGTAGTCTGCAATGCAACTTATTTCGATCTTTACTTACTACATCAATATGATGATATAGCGAATTCGATCAAAAATTTTTGTTGATGAAATAAGAATTTGTAGAATTCATATAGAATAATTTATGGTTTTTTGTTGCCTTTTTATTATAATTCCTATCTGTCATAATAATAACTACAGAGCCCTGAGCGTCAATCATCGGGAACGTTGCATCCTAAAATATTAGTTATATTTTAAATGATCATGTGTCGACTTCCTCATTGATGGAGTGTGGTCTAAACCCGCCGTTTTTATCGTTCACATTACTTATGATGTTATCTTAATGACCATATGAATTCAATATTTAATTTGATCGATTTACGTCCTACTTTTTCCGCAAATTGTTTTTATAGATTAATACAAGATGAATTTATATTTTTTCTTTGTTTGATAATGGAATTGACTTTATTTTTAGATACAGTTACACATTTTGAGCTCAAATTGACTATTCTTTTTAAATGATACATATGACTTATTTAATATATTTGTTTCTCTTTTTCACTATGGAAAGGGTTGCCATATACCGAAATGACACGGAAACATCGCGATTGGTGACGCATGTGTAACAGGAAACGTTTACTTCTTGACGAAAATATGGTTTCTCTTTTAGTTTTCAAAAAGAAGTTCGTGATGTTTTCTTTTTTGTAAATCATTGTATTTTTCTTTTTTTTCTTCTTTGTGCGTCAAACTTCTCTCTTTTATTTGCCGATGTCCATGGACTTGCGGCTTTTAAATATCGTCTATGATTTTCGTATTAACAAATTTAGTCTATGTCGGATAAAACATCAACATATCACGTATATCTTTTACAAAGTATAACTGATTATTTAGATTTGTCAGGTCAAACACTATTTGTTTTAACCTTTTTTTAATCGCTGTTGAACAAATAAAGTTAAGAAAAAAAACTACTTTGCACTTTTTAAATTTTATCAATTTTCATTTATTTGTTCTTCTTTTCTCTGAATAGTATTTAATTGCCTTTTGTTATTTTGATTAAAACGTTAAACAAAGGAAATGTTTACTATTATTACTTAAAAAATGGCTATATCTTAACTAGCGTAAATTGTTTTTTGGTTATTTCTGGTCTGAACATGTAATGAACAACACTTTCATATGTTCTACGTTATTTGGATTTTTTACATTCATTAACATTTGTCTATTTTAAAACACTAAAACATAAATGTAATTTTAGGCTGTCGGTGTTTTCCTGTGTCGTCACTTCCGATTGTTGACATTAATTTATTTCAGCTTGAAAAATAATTTCTCTTTTAGTGTTGTAACCTTTACATACCATGTTGTTACAGCTGTTTTGTGAAGTGTTCCTACACATCAATGCGCATGGATGCATTTTAACAATTGTAAAGCGATCGTATAACTTGCTTGAAAAGAAGGCATTATTATTACTACCAATCACTAGCTAAGGAGCAACGGACAAAAACAAAATTGCATACCGTGAACACATTGTCACTAACATTTGACCAATGGGCCTTAACGCAATGCAATACCGTAAATGACAAGTGCCACTTGCTATGGAGTAACACAAACCTACATAATAATATGCCGTAAATAGTCATTGTCACTAGAAATGAAGAAAAAATGTATTCCCAACAAAAGTACATACCGTATATAAAAAAATAATGGAATCAAACAAAATTTCGTATCGTAAATAATAAATGCCACTAGCTTTGAAGCAATGCAAAACAAATCCGCACTGCGGTGACCATAACACACAATATGAAAGCTGTGGTTGTGTAAGCTTTGTAATTGACGATTAGTGCGTCAACTTTACAGGAGCAGATGTAACTTGCCTTATTTTAATTTTATGTGTTTGAAATATTGGGTCTTTTATAATCAAATTGTCTGCAGTAAGTCAGTCTTTTGACTATATAATAAAAATCATATTTTAGAAAATCTTCTTTGTCAAAGGGGATTGGTTTATCGTTGAAAACGTTTCAATTTGATTCAACGAATTCTGAATTAGAGATTTGATTGTTCTATACCATTGTTGTTATAGAGTTCTGTAAATTTCGTCCTCCCCATCCCTCCTCCTTATTTGCTTTCAAAGTCACTTTAACTCTTTGTACTGCAAGTTTTTTGTTTGGCTATTGAGCGACATTTGGTAGCCATACTTTGCAAATAGACAGGGACTGGTTGAACAGTTTCACTTTCATAGACATGCGACTTGTTTTTTTGTCAATTGGTAGTACACATGTACAACAATTCGTCGGCGGATGCAAACAGATTCACATTTGACATTT
Source organism: Pododesmus macrochisma (assembly GCA_032359645.1). NCBI lineage: Eukaryota > Metazoa > Mollusca > Bivalvia > Pectinida > Anomiidae > Pododesmus > Pododesmus macrochisma. The sequence goes on from JAUMGZ010162514.1 coordinate 3,710, forward strand.
CGTTATGAAATGATAGCTCTGATAATTACCCAAATGTTTCTTACTAACACCTCTTTTACCATGTTAATAGAAACATTCACGAAGTTATGAATAAACAGTTAAGAATAAAACATGATATGCAATGTGCTTTGTGTTAAATGTACTTTACCGGACATGTGCAACCCCAATGTATATAGTGACTAGGTGAAAGGCTGGCAATTTGAAAAATCGCAATTGACACGTAGACACACGGACATAAACTGACGTGATAAATCTTAATTTGTTTAGTTTGAGTATAATTTGTTTTTTTTAAATGATTATTGTTTCTACGATTTGTCAATACAAAGGAAGATTGAACAAGTTAAAAATGGTATTAGCTCATGTCCATGGAATTTTGTCTTTTGGATATCTTCTTAAGTTTTATTATAACTACTATATATCTCAAATACTAATTAAGATTATTCTTTATAATATATATAGTTTAATACAGAAGATACTTTATATGTCACAATATATATCATATAAGTACATATAAAACATAACTATTTTAAAGCATGCAATATCTTATTAAATATATGCGATATAATGTACACGATATTTTTATTCTATTATTTGTTATGATATATAATATATACTTTGCAAAATTGTAAACTAAAGCGGGCCACAAATACATACATGTATAATATCAATTAATGAGATCTCTGTGTAAAGGAGCCTTGTCCGTGACACTAGTCCGAACTACGAATCAGTAGTTTAGGAGAAATATAATTTTGGATTGAAAAACCTTGATAAATAAAAACGAGGAAATCCAAAAAGAAGAGGGGCGGTGGGGGGACTTTGATGTAAGATACTTCATATAATTATATTTATGCCCATAAGATATCTTACAAAATGCGACATTTCATCAATATTTGAAAAAGAATCTCAATTATCTATCATTTGGGTGGACCTCGTGCTTTCTCACCCTTTTTCTCTTTCAAATATACTTTATAGCACAAGTCCTCGTGTGTAATACCTACATTGTATCGACACAATAAATGTCGTATTGCATAATAATATATTAAATATAAAAAAATTCAATCTAAAACATGACTCCAGTTGATATGATATTTGTAAGTGGAAGGAGTTTATTTTCTTTAGTTTTAGTATAATATCCTTCGATCTTAGAAAAAAGGTTTCTACAGAACCGTCGAAATATATATTGAAAATATTATCTCTTTGATAATCATAACGTTTATATTTCATCGAGTGGGGTAGCTATATTATATTTGTGACGAGTGCATATATAAACCATAATAATCATCAACAAGAGAATATCCTGTTTATTACATATCAGATATTTCATTGCAACATTGCACCTATATAATGTAGCTTCTAACGTCACAAAGTTATTAAATGTTCACTTCCAAAAGTCTATAGTTTTCTTTAGTATTACTATTTGAACTACGTGTGGTCACTCATTTTACACTCGTGTTACTCTTCTAAACGCAAACATTTAAAGATTTATAAGAAATTTTGAAATTGTTTAATTCTTTTATTACCTTGCACTTCTGAAGTTGAGGATGGGTAGCCATTTTGTTTGGCATCTTTATTGATTGGCTTGGTGAAATATAACATGCTTTCCATTGAATTAAAATTGTTTGTTATTTCCCATTAGTGCTTCATAACCATGACAACAATCTAGCTTTTATCTCATTAACAAAGATATCATTCTGTCGTTGTGAAGAAATTTCGAGTAAGACAGGAGAAATATCACAGTCGTTCGTCTTCGGTAGTCCATCTCCAACTCCATCTCTTTGAATGAGCATATTTTATCCAAACTTACCAGAGATGATCAACTGAACACATTTTTCTCTGCTTTCGAGCAACTCTCTGGATGTAGCCATTTGCGATCTTAGGACTATCTAAACAAAAGAGATAGATGATTGGTACAAGGCTTAATCATGGTAAATCTATTTTACATAAGATACAAATATACAAATAAATTAATCTTCTACCCTTGAATGAACTTTTGAAGCACGATTTTGGAAGAGGTTCTGGGCTGTTGTGCACGTTTTGTTTTCACAGCAAGATCTTGATGTTGAAAAGTCATCTTTGACAATCCGTCAAAAATTAAAGCTTTGACATTTACTCGAAATAAAATTAAAAAGCTAAAATCTTTTTTGTCCACATTTTCGATGCGTGAATCGTGCGTGCTTTGTACGTTTTATATATCGTGCGTGCATCGTGCGAATGACTGGACAAAAGCAATGTTTCGGGTCTATACGTATCTTGATTTATCATGGATATTATTCAGGGCTAGGTATATCCTATTTACATTAAACATTATTAAATTTGTAAAAAGCTATTAGTTCAACCGCATATATATTTTTGTAGGCCATGGTCAGGAGATACTCTAGTATGTTAGATGTTCGTTACGTATACACAGCTTTCTCTAATTTCAATGGAAAGAATAAGTGACATTCAGAGAGAAACGCAGGAAAATAAAACATGCAACGTAAAGTTCTTTGTGTTAAACGTTCCTTACCAGGCTTATACAACGCCAATCAAACTATGAATTGGCCGGGTTAAAGGGAGGTTAGCTGAAAACTGAGAACAGACACGTAGACACACGGACATAAACATGAAATGATCGATCAATTTATAATTGGTGCAGTTTGCGTATAATTGAGGTTTTTTTTTTTAATGATAATGGTTCCTAAGATTTGTCAAATGTAAAAGACAATTAAATTATATAAGATGTGAATATCCGGACCCTGATACACAAGCAATAATGAAAACAGGAAAAAGTAATAAAGTGCATATTTTGGGTTTAATAACAATGCATCGTCATCTTACCGTCACAATGTTGACAGCTAAACGAAACGAAGGTACATGTGCAAATATTACGAATTATTCATCTATTTTAGAACATAATGATACTTGCGAAATGAAAATGCGTATTGAATTCTTTTTATATTGTGTAACAAATTTTTCATAGCAGATCCTTATATTCAAACTTTTTAACGCAAAATACAACACACGGGGAGACGCCCGTCATTTAAATTCATCTGTCTATAGATGAGTACGTTTCCGTACGATATCTGCACTTCCTTTAATTTTGAGAAAAGCCAAACTAGGTATATTGTTTTCCGTTCCAAATAAATCAATTATCCTATAAATTATTTATAGATCAAGGCTCATGGTTGTCATCAATAAAATTTTTAATATGAACTTCAATTAGTTTCCGCTTGATTCCTGTAGTTTCTATTGTTTGATTAAGTCAATACTTATTCGTTATCGTTTAGGAATGGACAGATCTTTCAATGTTCAGATTTATGGTTAAATGGTCTATGTCACTGAAATGAGTAATAGAAATATTACTAGAGTTTGTTCGCGCTTGATATATTTTGTTCTTTAGGTTTGGGATTAAAGTCCAACGTGGACTACTGCTTTCTTTTTAAGAATGAAAGGACGCTATAGCTTTAGGAGATAATAAAGTCGCGTTCGCTCGAATTTACATCTTTGTGATATGTAAATTTACCTGTGATGAAAGTCAAATTATATATATATATAAATTTAAACTGTTTACTTTTAGTAAATATACATGAAGAAATATTTTGCTTTGTGATTTATAAAGTCAAGGGCAGAAAATCATCATACCTAAAAACAGAAATATATACTAAGTTTGTATTTGCACGATTTCGTTATTTTCTTTTTAAAAATTGATGAATAAAAGTCAAACTTCTTATGTTCGTTTCTTTTAAAAAAGATATTTGAATATTAGCCAGACTTGGTATAATTGTAATTGTTAAGAATTAAAGAACCTTTTTGATTTAGGGTTTGTAAGTTTGTATAAGCGTTACTATAAAAAATTAATTGGAGTAAAGTCAAACTTGGCATATTGCTTTCCGTTGGTTTTTTGTCAGGATATCGGTGAAATACTCTGAAAGTGACGTTAGACCCTAATTAAAAAAACAAACAAACGTTTTGCAAATATATTAAAAAATCCTTTAGCAAAAATGTCATTTCTATTTGATATACATACGTTCCGTATGATTGCATAAATTATGAGAACTTAAACATCCAAATAATGAACGAACAAGGATTATTATATCAAAACCAAATAGGCTACTTAAACAAGACAAACATAGGATTTACAGAACAAAGGGCATACTCCTGTTTTAAAAATAAGTTAATGAATTTAATAATTTTGCTCAATTTTCACAGAAGTATTGACATAAGAATATATTATCTAGATACATGCACACATCACTCCCTCTAGCTACTGATATCACAGATAAAGTATCGACGTTTATTTAGTCTTCCTTGAATTTATCTTGATTTGTGGTTAATACCAACGTCAATGAAATACCTTTTTAATATGTCATCATCGCAAATAGAAACACCATATGTAACGATATCTTTAATTTTCTGGTATAAAATGGATTTTCCAATCGTAGGACTTAGCCATAAATAGATTTTCTGTCATGTTACATTTGTATGGATTAAATCAAGAGCAATGACTTCAATACAACAGGAATATTATGTTGGTACACCGATTAATAAAAATCGCGAGTCAATGATTTTTTTTTGTCGTTCTGTAAACTGGTCATTGCAAATCTTGAATTACACACAAACAATCGAGTGATATTTGTTTCTATTTAAAGATTATGGATGCATTTAAATGTTACCTCTTTCAATAAGTTACAAATCTATAATTTAATACGTCACATCAACAGTATATTAACAGTTTAACTATATGTTTAAAAGGTACCTTAGGTTGAACGTCCTTTTCGTTATAAATATAATACACATACAAAAATGCAATCTGAATCATGCTTCCCATGAATATGTTATTTATATTAAAAGGAAGGAGCCAAAACTCTGTGTGAGACAACCCGTCCCGAACCCCAAATCTTGCTCGAAGCTGCCGTCATGAATGGACATCGTAATGCGCAAGATGCGGTGAATATGACTAAATTCCCGTAACCTGTTAAATAATTGATATACTTTCAATACATTGATCTTAAATAAACCGTTTTTATGCTGATAAAATACATTTATGTTTTGTTGATTTCAAATTAACACTGTGAATTTAAACGTTATTCATTTGACATATAAGTTTATGTTTTTAAACATAGTGTGATGACATAAGTAACCATAGAAATACGTTATCAACAATACACTGTTCGTTGCTCGCAAAGTCACAACTGTTTATGATATATACATGTATATTTCAGCGCATTGTATTTAAAAGCGAGATTTGAAATAAGCCTTTATTGAAAGGGATAATTAAACTATTTATTGTTTTAGCACATAGACTTGTAATTATAGTTAATTATGAGGACACCATATATCATCGAAAAGAGAAAAAATCGGGGGTTCATCATTCCCAGTATTCCAAAATTGTCTTAGAGCAAGGACGTATATAATTAAAAAAACATTCACGTATACACCTACGAGAAATGTTTTTATTTGAGGTTCTTTATTTCCAATTAAAACTACATATGTTTGGTGCTTCCTTATTGAAATAAATTCATTCGATGGTTTGTATTCCATATATGTACTGTTCACGAGTGCGCTATTACGTAGCATATCTTTCTTAAATTCTTTAATAGATGAAAGACGGTGATTCAATCATTGTGCATTTAAAACTGTATGTACCGATGGGATTACCAAATTGTTAACCGTCAGCGGAGGTTCAAGGAAATCCGGCTCCAGTTAATTTTGTGATTTTGCTGCTTATTAAGTTAACGCGTTGTGTAGGATAAATGTAACTCCGGGTGTCATTGGTATAACTCAACGAGGAAACAACTATAGCATGGGAATATCACGTCAGCGTGCATGAGACCTTCATTCACACGATTTAAACATTAAAACATTGTCGTTATAACATGTTGGCTACGTCCGCTGGAGCTAAACGGGATAGAGTTCTCTTCCTGCACATGAAGTCTCAGGTTCGATCTCGTGCACTTCTTAATACATGCGTTACATACTAAATGACTCCTGCAATCACACGATTTAGATATCCAAACATTGTCGTAAAAACATGTTGGCTACGTCCGCTGTAGCTCAACGGGAAAGAGTTCTCTTCGTGCACTGGAAGTCCACGATTCGATCTCTTGCACTCCTTTGTCCACGCATAACGACTATGTGACTCCTTCAATCACACGATTTAAGTATGAGCAAAACATTTGCGTTATAACATGTCTAAGTCCGCTGTAACTCAACGGGAGAGCGTTCTTTTCTGGAAGTCTCCGATACGATCCCTTGAACATCTTCATCCATGCATAACCGACCCATGCAATCCCCCGATTTACATTTCAAAACATTGTTCTAATAACATGTAGTCTCAGTCCGCTGTAGCTCATTGGGATATCGTTCTCGTTGTGTACGGGAACTCGCGGATTCGATCCCAAACCCTGTCACAGCAGAGACGGTGTAAAGATATAATATGCTCGCTTATCACCAAAAACAGAAGGACTGGTATGCCTGGTGTCAGGATAATATGACCGTGTAAAGTATCATATCAATGTGTCTAAGGCGTAAAACTTCAGTTAGACAACGCTATAAAGTCGTTATCAGCGCGAACTGTTACAGCAGACAACGTCTCGACATGTGCTGAAAGGGACTTAAACTTTAATTAAACAATGTTGTCATAGTCAGGTATATGTAAAATAATATCAGCTATCATATTGTATTAAATTAAGGGAACATTAAAGACGATATATAAAACATTATGGAAAGGATAGGAAAATACAAGCTTCATAAAAGTCGAACACGACAATACCAAATATATTAACACAATGATTAAGTAACGATAATGTCAAACACCTGAACTAAATGAGTCAACCCTAACAGAAAAAATATGGTATTGCTAATAATTTGGCTTGCTTGCATTAAAAAAGGATCTGTAAAGGTATTCCTCCGGACAAGGGTTTCGGGCAATCCAGCACTCATTTACTCAATACGTAAAGAACATTACTATAACATACTTTGTAAAAATACAATTCATTGCGTAAATGACAAACACTTTTACTAAAAAGGCATGCATAGCAACGTCAAAAAACAAAAACGCCACGAGGAAAGCATTAATTAAAGGATGATTCGAGTTTCAATGAATTTAAACATAACTCAGTTGCGTTCATAATACCATAGATACACCAACAATTGTTTGCATTCCTTCAAATTTACAGTGCCAATATATGCAGTGTAAGTCAATAAGAAAACAACTTTGACGTAGTTGCTTCATGACGAAATAATTACATAAGGTCAGGCACGGTAATTATCGCATCAATTATTCTACGAAATAATACCTTTTGTTTATTCTGCTGAATGCGCTAATCCCACTGACAAATCATTCATTGATGCTATATAATCAAAAATGATATAAATATATTAAATGAAATTGTAAATATGCGGAATTAACTTTTTCAAAAATGAAATCATGGTCCTGTAATACTTATTGTTATTGTTGACAAAATATCCTAACGCCTTAACAGGATTTCCTCAGTTTTTCAGCAATATCAGTGTGTCTTAAATACGTTAAATATGATGAAGCACCTTATAAAGTTTAAATGATATCTCCTTTAATCTAAATAATAAAACATAATTTTCACAAACTAAAGAAACTGTCTCAATTTATTTTTATCATGTATTAGAATAAATGTAAAGATGTATTGCCAAAAACATACAAATATTTCATTTCTCTATATATATCAATATATCTCCTATATTATCATGAACTATACTATACTTAATTTAGGAGATGACCTATTCTGATACTTATACAGAATTACAAATTGTAATAGGCCACCCATTGGTAAGTATTTAAAAGAGGAAAGAACCAAAACTCTGTTAGAAAACATCGTCCCGCATTCTAAGTGTAGATACGAATCGACCCAAACATCAATAGATGCTCAAAAAAAGTAATTTATGCTTTCAGAATAGACAAGACCTCGATAAATAAAACACTATGAAGATATCGATTGCTTGCCATATAATGAGTTTTCAACTTACAATTTGGTGCGACGTTATTCTGAAGACTTCAATTTATCTGGTGTTGTTTCTTCGATATGAGTGCTATTGGTTTTACACATGCACGTGTGTGTGCTGAAGTTTTTTATTTGAATGCCGTTAGTATCATAAAGCATTATTTGTAAACAGTAATGTTGTACATGTATGTCTAAAGAAACTGTAAATCATATATAAAGTTACAAGACAATATTTTAAAAATTACGTTTTATTAATATTACAATTAAAATAAATAATTGTTCGATAGCATATCACTCGTAGACTTTATTCCAGAACGACTTGACATTTAAGATTAGCTTTGATGTAATTTATTGGATCTGTTTTAAAACAAATCGATTAAATTAAATGCACTGAGATATCAAGTTGATTACAAAACATGTATGTTCTAGTTTATGCCTTTTGATTTACTGTCTTATGACACAGAAACATCATTAATCAAACAACCATGGTGCAAATGTACTTAAATATACATGCAATACTACAATGCAATGAGTGCAAGTCAAATACAACGTCGAGTTTGTTTCTATAGTCAAGAACGAACCGTATAATCTGAATGTTCCCACCCTGACCGTCCCATACAACGAAAACATGTGAATAAATAACAAGAACTAACTGAACTTTAAGAATGTGTTCGTAGTGACCGCCCAATATAGCGAAGCATGTGAAATATTACACAACGTTAAATTATAACTACAAAACCAGAAGGTGTGCTCACAGTGAAGTCCACTCTGGTTTGAAGTAATTCTTAATCCCCCCCCCCTCCAAAAAAAAACCCAGGATGAGTGGAATCATTTCTAATACCCGTCGTTTGGTTTAGCTGGCTCATTTTGGTGGTAACTCTTTGATGAAGCTATTGTTTGTTCGTCAATAACGTTTGTCCTGTTGAACTTGCTGATTTTTTTTTAAGTGACCATACAAATTAACGAAACATGACACACTTAATACAAGGACTTAACTTCACAATATGAATATGTGCTCATAGATACCAAACACACAATTATAAAGAACGCATGAAAAAGCGAGATATTATTGCGTTCTTAGATTAGTTTGCAGTGACCATTATACGAAACAAAATATGTGCAACAATTAAAAAGGACAAAATACACAAAAACAACATTTGTCTGTTCTCAGTGACCGTCCTATACAACGAAACATGACATTGTAATATATTACAAAAAAATCCCGGACTAATTGCACAACAAAATGTGTTCTCAGTGGCAGAGCTATGTGCAAAAATAAGCAAGAAACAAGCATTCAATCTAAATGTGTTTACAGTGACCTATGACGAAAGGTGAACACAAATAGTTGCATAACAATAAAATATTCACACTGACAGTCCATAATACATGTAACTAAACTTTAAAAAATAATACTTGCACAGACTGAATATTTTCGATTCGACGTGACAGTCCTATAGCTGTGACTGCCGAAAGAGTGAAAAATGTTATCTTGATCATGTCTTAATGGTGCCTTATCATTTTCCCCCATAAAAAATCCTAATTAAAGTTAACGTATTTGTGTTTATAAATCTGTAACTAAGGCAGCTGTCCTAATAAAAATATAATATGCCGCTACGTTATGTTGTATTGTTGTGACCATGAAATCCGAAAACGGCATGGAAAAACTGGCGAGAACTATTAACACATTGTTAAGGATAGCTCTATAATTTAATTCTCTAATAAATTCGTCATCTTTTATTTAAATTCTAACAAATTGGTATTTGTTGCAATATAAGAACAGCATTTAATAGCATGTTTTAAAAACAATTCGTACACTACAGTAACTTTCTCTACTTTCAAAATGTCAACATGGTCTTTGTCTTTTTTATTTCTTTATTCATTGATAATTCTCTTTCAAACTTGTAAACTTAAATTGACCACCAATATAATTTTTATGTTATATCTAAAATAGACGGAAATCCAATTTTATGTGTGAGAGAACTTCGTTCAAGATTCAAAATTAAGCTATGACATCAACAGACTCTCAAGATAAAAAGGAATTTCAAAAAGGTCTATGACGCTGGAAACATTCGACATCAAAAACGCCCAAGATTGAAAACAAAAACAGAAAATTAAAATATGTTGGTCGATAAAAACAAATAGAATAGAATGTAAACCTAATGTAAGTTTGGGGTCAACCATTTAAATGTACATGGAGACCTTTTGAAACACTTAATTGACTCTATTGTGTTACTCGATGCCTTGGAATATTCAAGTTATAAAACAATGCTTTCTAGTGATTAAGACTTGTTTGGTCTCTTTTTGAACTATTTATGAGGAAGTTTGAGGTAAAGTCTTGCAGAAAGTATCGTCTTCAGTTTTTTTATAAGCAAAATGGCCTTATCAGGTTTGTTATGCAACTGATATTTAATATCCGGGATGTTTGACCACATACATGTATAAGACAAATACAAGTTGTTAGCATAAGTAAGATTTATTGATCACTGAAAAAAAGCAAAATACAATAAGTAGAATTTCCAAATTACCAGGAAATTTCTCAGGATATATATCAATTCTGCTGTATCATTGAGTGATCCAGTCACGTCGTCCATCTACCGTGTTGTCACTTTTATATATAACACCGGATCTGGGGGCGCGACTTCTTTAAATTGTACACTTTGATTTAATTTACAACATATTGATCAGGAAAAGGAAAAACAGAAATTTAAATCGAAAGACTTTCTCGTTTGTTTGCATAAATGAAGGTGCAATATTTTTTATACAGTAGTTAAACGCGAATTGTTGAAGTCAGGATTAAAACCTTTGAATTTTGGATAACCCATGCACGTATATTTTCAGATATTGTGACGCATTAGCAACCATATTATCATGTCCGGGTTCTGTTACCAGGTACCTTTCCGTATCATGGCCGTAATTACCTATGATGCCTCGGCTGAAATTTTGCTAGATGTAATATATTAATAGTAAATTATTTTTAAGAATACAAATTATGTACATGGTTTGCCTCGGCTGTTATGATACCCTAGTTACGGTCAGGCGTTTTCAGTTCTAACCAATGGTATTTTTTGAAATAAATCTTGATTATCTGAAAGGATCCTATTAAGCATATTGCTAATACCCCTTCTTTTAATTTCCCCGAACGCCATGTTTATCCGGTTTTTCCTTCGTTATTCGTTTTGATTCACGTGAAATGTTTTTTTGATGATATACGGACAGATAGTGACAGCTTACATTTTGTAACAAATGAATCAGGCATATATGATTCCATGCATGGTTTATAAATAGCAACATACAGTCGATTCAAACCAAACTTAACATGTATTTATATCTATTTCTCTAGTTAGCTATGTCGTGTGTCAAATTAACAACAATGTCCATGTATTTGATGTTTCCGGTATACTAATTAATTTACCTTGTTTTGTTTAAATCACGCACTAACTTCTAATTACCATTATTCACTAAAACAAAAAGTTGTACAAGATTTCAGAAATAGGTTTTCTGTCACATTTAACATACGCAACAATCTCAGAATTTTGTTATGTTTCATGCTTTGATTTAAAATATCTTACAAGGCGAGAAAAGGATGAAATTGATTTGAAAATTATAATTAACGTAAATGACAGTTATAAATGTATATATATGGTTATTTTTCTGTGTACGTCCCACGTTTTTCCTTTTGTTTGCACATGTGCTTGACTAACGGCTTAAGGATATCGTCTTGGTTTTTCGTATTTACATGTACTACTTTATTGGATTGTTGTTAATATATAAATATATCATTTACGAGGTATATAAGTATGTATATTAGTTATTTTAGTTTCTCCCTGATTAAGACACCATTAAACAATTATTACTCATTTTGAATGGGGTTTTTTATTAACATTTGAAAATGTTTGATAAGTCTTGATAATCGCGGGTATCATAATAGGTACTGTTAAACAAAAAAAGTATACAATAAAGTAGAATATTGTTACTTTGTTGTTACTTATAGTCATTGCCTACATATACAATGTACACCCTGAAGAAATTATTCAAACATAATAATATTTGTCATAATTATGTCAGCACACAAGTGTTTTTAGGTGAATATCTGAAAATATTGCTTAATGTTTGTCTGATGAGACTATTTCATTTATATCGGGAAACACTAGGTAACTAAGTCTGAGAACATTCCTTAAGTTATAACCAAGAATAGTAAAGTATTCATGCATACAGATCTATGAGATTTTCTAGTTGTTTATGATCATTTAAGTCGTAGAATACTAATACTAATTCATTTTAAAGATAATAGTTAATTAATGCCTGAGATTGATGTGTGTTTGAGATCACAAGAATTCATGTCTGATTACATTATTTATTTATTGCTAAGAAAAACAGCAACAACAAAAACAAAACACAAATATGCTATAATACAGAAATTGCGCCCCACTTCTTACCAAAACAGTGATTATGTAACTACCAATGACTTCATCTAGTACTTAAATGAAGTCCGTGATGTTTTCGTTTTTGGTTAATGCATGTATGTTTGGTTATTTTTTCTGTGTGCGTCCAACGTTTTCCTTTTGTTTGCCCATGTCCATGGACGTGGCTTTAGAACATCGTCTTGGTTTTTCGAATTACTACTTACCAGATACTAATATATTCCTATAATTTTCTTTCTGGGACAGTAACCCCAATATATAATGGAAACGAAGTCTACTAATAATCCATCAAATTAAAAGGGCAAACCTTGACAGTAGCAATTAGTAAGTTATTCAACAAAACTATTGTAATAACTGGTCAATTATACGGTACATATACCTGACTTTAAGAAATTAGGCTATAGTTTAACTGTAATTACTGGCTTTTATTATGTAACCAACATTCAGTCTCACCTAGCCAACATAAAATTAATACCTGTACGTAGTGAAAAAAATATTAAATATGGAGTACGTGAGAACACACCGTCAATTTATGTGTGAAACACTTATTCAATTATGTCCGAGAACAGCATGTTAGATTATCATAAATGAGCAGCTAACAAATGCACGAGAACACTAATTAGATTATAGTTGATTCATATCCGAGATCACAAGGTAATATATGTCTAAGAAAACATTGTCTAAGGTCACTAGTTGATTTATGTCTGAAAACAATAGTTAATTTGTGTATAGGAAAATAGTTTGTTCATGTCTGAAAACACTAGTCAATCAAGATTTGTTCTCTGTTCGAGAACATGAATGTATTGTGTATATGTTAACACTTATTAATTCATATTTAAGAATACTAGAAAACTTATATTTTACAAAACAACATGTTAAAATATTGTTGAAAAAGATCAACAGTTAATTTGCTTGGAGAAAACAAGTAAAGTTGTGTCAACAAAAAAAGCAGTAAATGTGCTTTTGGCACCTTGTCAGTAAAAAGACTCATATTTGACAAAACAACATGTTTAATATTGTCGAAAAAGATCACCATTTAGTTTGTTTGGAGAAAACAAGTACAGTTGTGTCAACAAACACCAGAAAATGTGTTTTTGGCACCTTGTCAGTAAAAAGACTCATACTGACCGGACTCGTGGGAACGAAACATACACGTATACGCCATATCGGTCATCTTTTTCTAAACCAGCCTTTCTCAAAAATATCCATCGTTACCACAACAAAGTTAAGTCTAATTTATAATGTTAAAAAGTATGAAAATATATTTGATATACATCTGAAAACACTATTTTATTTAGGTATGATAATACTATTAAAGACATGTCTGACAAAGAATAATAGATCTATTTCTAAGAAAACTTGTGATTTAAACTGAGAATACAAGCTACTGGATGTCTGTGAATATGTATTAATTTAACCTCTGAGATGTTTCGTTAAGCTGTAATTTAGACAACTAGACGAGTAGAATCATCAGAATGAAAGCATTACAATCACAATTAAATACAGTGACGTCACAGCAATCCTTAAGGCTAGTTATCCATGCATATTGCCATAGGACGGTTACTTACAGTGCGGTGTGGTTTAACTGAAAAAGTGGTTTCAACCTTCCCACGTAGTTCGTCTTTGGCTTAATAACAGTTAATCTATTACTTAAAACCATAACTATAAGTAAATAACTTTGAACGCTTATCAATCTAATATAGATGAGAACATTGTGTTTAGTCAACCCATAGCATTAACACTTCTTTTTTTATGACCATGTTGTAAGAACTCTAGTCACTACAACTTTAAAAGTGTCTAAAGACAAAAAGTTTCTGAATTATGTATTCATATGCCCTGGTCTATTGCTATGATTATTCTCATTGCTTTTGGTCTATGTTAATCTACTTTAAGAAGTTACATGTAAATGTATGTAAGGGATATAGCAAAGGAAAACAAATGCAGTACAAGAAGTGTGCTTTAGCACGCCCCCAAAAAGAGTGCGATATCCTAGCAAGGCTAGTGTTCCTTGATAACTAGATTTTAGTCACTCATTCAGTTCTGTGACATTGTCCTTAAAGAACTATTTATATTTTAAGATTGTTTAGCATATTTAACCGATATTCATTTGCGTTCGATTGATAAAATAACATTCATAGTCCAAAAAATGGAAATGTTGCTTCAACGATAACAGTAATGTGTGTATTACGTAAAGTAATAAATACGAAAAAACCAAGACGATATTCTAAAGCCGTAAGTCCATGGAAACGGGCAAAAAAAGTTAAAACTTGGGTCGCACACAGAAAAAAGAACCAAAAAAATGTATTAACTTCAAAAGGAAACATCACGAACTTCAATTAAAAACCTAGAAGCGAAACCAGGTGCTCGCGATATTGTAAGCGTTTCCTGCTACACATGTGTCACCCGTGCTTCCGTGTCATTCTGGTGTATGGTAGTTGTGTCCCGTCAACTCTTTTATCACAAATTGGCAACGGGATACATTTAGCCCAACACGAACAGTTGCATCGTGAAACCGCGACTGAAATGCAAGAAGCAAAGGCACTGCAAATAAACTAAGACGTAATAGAATACCAAAGCAAAACAAATATAGCTTCATCAATAATTCATTACCCGAATGAACTACATGTAGCAGCCTTAGGCGAGCATCTAAAAATGGCATCAAACCAACTAAACAGGTGAGAGGATCTTGCTTCTTGACAAAATGTCAGTCCTGGCCTAGTTAGCTTTGTTGATTTCGCAGAACAAATCGAAATTAATCATATTGAATTTCCATATATATTTAGCATTTTGGACTTGTAAGTTTGTTTTATAAGCTTTAATCTATACATGCATATATATTTCACCTTTCAATGCACACGGAAAGGTATCTACTCATTCTTTGTCAAGATACGCTCCTTTTTTTGTCAGGTTAAAATTGATGCATGGTCCGTGATTTGGTGGTTTGACCTGAATAGTCTATCTGTATCATCTCTGATATCACCACAGTTTAGTGAAAGGTTTATTTTTAGTAGCTTGATAAAACAATTACTTTGCTTTCTTACTATCTTTACCACATCTCTGCGGATTAGGGCTGGAAGGCCCGAAAGACGTAGCCAGAAGAATACGTTAATAATGCCTATTGTTGCTACTGCAAAACAAAATTATTGGCAAGACCATTTCTAGCTTTTTTTGGGTGTGATTTTTGTCCCCCACACTTTTCGGTTTTAAAACTGTGAATTATCGAGGTCTTGTCTATTCTAAAATCAGAAATTCATTTTCTCTTAAGCGTCCATGGGTGACTGGATTGATTCACAGCTACACCTTGAATGGAATGCGGAACAAGGTTCTTTCACACACAGAATTGGTTCTTGTCTCTTATAAGTAATTAATTTATTGGTGGCCAGTTAAATTTTGCACTTTGGTAAGTAGGATAAAGGATTGACTGTCAACCTACTTTGCCCTTACAAGATCCACACCTGGTTATAAATATAATCCAACATAGAAAAAGGCACACGATGTACTTTGACAAACATAATTTATTATACATGCAGCTCTCTGTACATTGAAGGGTGAAATTTGAATATCGCACTATAACTGCTGTTTTTATCAACAAAGTTAAACGGCCCGGTTTCTGACTATTTTGTCGCTATTACAAAGGGCAACGATTCGTTGTTAGGTAAATGCATTTGGTTGTCAATTTTGTCATTTGAATAATTGTTAACTATTATCGATAAAAAAAAATCTTTCGAGTTTGGACCTGACCTATGAATGACATTTTATTGTTAAATTCTTATGGTGTTTCTTCTTTACTACTAGTATACCGAAATGACACGGCAACATCAATTTAGGGGGAACGTGTGTAACAAGAAACTTTTATTCAAATGCGAGCATCTAGTTTCGCATCTAATTATCTTTTTTATAGAAGTTCGTGAAGTTTCCTTTTTACTTTATAGTTGTGCTTTTGTGTTTGTTTTTGTGTTGCATCCCACGTTTTCTTTTTTCTTTTTGTCCATGCCAATTGATTTGCGGCTTTTGAATATCGTCTTGGTTTTTTGTATTTACTTCTCTATTTTATCTAGAGAAAACATATGAATGATCAGATAGAAAGTAATTACATGTATACTATAAAAAAGTACAGTAACTTAATCACTTTCAAAGTCACTTAGTCATTTGATAATATCTTAATTCTATATTATACTAGTACATGTGTATGTCTTTTTTGCTGACGAAACACGTGTCCAGACGTATACGTTGATAGTTTCTATTAAGATACATATAAAACGAACGCCTAATATTTTGACAAGACCAATTTCATAGTATTGCAGGGTGTGGTTTTTATTATTCGTTAACTTTGGTATTTTGGTATCTTCGGCTTCGTAGCTTTAGTCTATCAAGACGTGTTCACTTGAGTGTCTAGAGATTACAGTTAATTTGTTGAGACCTGGAATCAGGGACGAGGTTTTCTCTCACAGAGAATGCGCTTTTTCATCTCATACATATTATATTAATTGTTGGCTTTATTACAGTTTACACTTTTAAATTTCAAAATATCAGTCGTAAATATCAAGCCATGTAAAAAGCTACACGCGGAAGAATGATAAGTTATCACCGATTACCAGTACGGTGATCCAGTGGTTAGGGCGCTCGCTTTGTGCTGGTAGACTGGTGCTAGAATTCACGGTCGTTGGAACGAATCCTGTCAGGGTCAAATCCTAAGACTTTAAAAGTGGGCAATATTCTCGCTCCCTGCTTAGCGCCTCACATTACTAGGTAGGATGAGGACTGGTTTGTCTCGGTGTCAGAATAATGTGACCGAGTTCAATGTCCATGTACTTGCGGCGTGATAAATCAGTGAGACAACACTATAAAATGTCACCATAAGTGCGCACTGTCGTAAGCAGACACCGTCTCAATATGACCTATACATGAGTTAAAGGCACGCTAAACCCCAATGAAAATAAATAGATAAATATCACCTATTAGCTGTTGTTATAGACGAGGCCACATACTAAGGTAAAGGACTATAATCTAATCAACAATTGTCCATCTGGAAACACTAGTACTAGACTTGCAACAAATTGGGTATCATTCGGTTAACTCGGGTGTTCTAAGTATATAAAGCACGCCATCATAATCCAGTGCGGTGAACCTTACTTATAACACCGCGTTGACCTTGTTTAGGCAAAGTGAGTTAACAGTTAATCCTTTCTTCTACATAAGTTAGAAAACAAAGTTATTATCTCATCAAGAAAAAAGGAAATCCCTTTTACCCAATGGAAATGGTTCAGAGACACACAATTTAGATTTATCAGCTTAAAAGATCACTAAATCACTGACTATGCAACGACTTACTTTGTATTTTTTGTAACGTAGTCATATTTTTATTCCATATGTGTGTAATATTATGAGTGATAATGTATCGGCTGAACTTAAATCTTTGTATAGACATATCACGTATTTCTAATCTCTTCATTATCTTTTTTCTCTACAGCTACAGTGTTTGTTTAAGTCATTTGTTATCTTGACCTCGTGCATGAACATAAAATTAATATTTTAATATACAAGGGAATTGATTTATTTTGTGCTGAATAGATAACTTTATAATGTTATTCTACCTCGAAACAAGTTGGAATGTTAATATACAAAAGCTTACAATTGGATAAAATCATGTACAACATACATTGATATTAGTAAACAACAAATGTGAGGGTTATCTAGGCCAGACACTGAGTGAGTACTTGTTTTCTTACGGACACTTATATAATCTGATAAATCTAAAACACATTGAACCAAAGCCCAACATATCACGATAAGAACTTACTAAATATCACTTAATAAAATTATTACTTAAAAAACCCGCAAAAACGAAAATAGACTCAGGTGCAATGTTTATCCGAAATATTGAATTATACACGTCTACAGTGCATCACCATAATGCAATGAAATGTTTTTGATCTAATTGATTAACATTAATTATTGGACATGTTAATACATTCGCACTAAAAATGGCAGTTACCTCAGTATGGGGATTTATTATTATACCTGTATTGCACCCACGATTAAGATTAGATGTTCATAACATTTGCATACGTTTACAATGCTTTTACATGCCTATTAGCTCATTGCGACTAGAAACTCAAAACCGGATATCAGATGAAAGATTGATCCTTCACATATTACGTCATTACGCAGACCGTTCGCAATCGGTTTAAGTCAGGGCAATTGTTCATAAATTCATTACAAAACATCACGAACTTCTATTAATAACCTGTATGCGAAACCAGTTGCCTGCGTAGGGGTAAGCGTTTCCTGCTTCATATGCTACACATGTGTCACCCGCCGCAATGTTTCCTTGTCATTTTAGTATGAGCAAAGTATTTTCATTGTAAAAAAGAAACATATTTCACAATGAAAATATGTCATTTATAACATGTTTATAAAAAAGTCGTTAATCGAAAAACCAAGACGATATTCTAAGGCCGTAGGTCCATGAACATTTGCAAACAATAAGAAAACGTTGGACGCACACAGAAGAATTAACCAAATATACATTCATTAACTAAAAATGGAAACATCACGAACTTCTATTAAAAACTAGAAGCGAAACCAAGGGCTTGCGATACGGTAAGCGTTTCCTGCTACACATGTGTCACCCGCCGCGATGCCTCCATGTCATTTCGGTGTATGGTAACCTTTTCCACCATTTAAAAAGGAGCAAGAGTCAGGTTATGGTGACGAAAGAGCAAAGGAGAAAAATCAGTAATAGGAGAGGAATATAAGTACATGTAGCAACATTCTCATTGAAGCAGAGCGGTAAAAATAGGGCGACGAGGAGCCCCACCCTTTTTTACCTTGCATTTAACTTGTTACAATGTCTATAAATATATTAATACAAATATATATATAATCAAAGACAAACAAACGGACTGACTGACTGACTTTGGATGGACTGACTGATTGATTTACGAACATTTAATAAAAGGTGTTGCCGAAATACGAAAGCCGAAATGTATATCATTCAGGCACACAAATTTAGAATACATGCAAGTATGAAGCCAAATAAATGACTGGTAGAAACTCAAACTATGACGTAAGGAAATTTAAACGATGGCGTAGGGATAATGTTTGTAATGATATTAGAAACAGACTGTATCATGATGGCGGCCATAAAACTTCCTGAAAGCAGACCCAAGTCTGGGTGTAAGAAAGGGATAAGAAGAAAAACTATCGACGTGATAGGAATAGAAGAAACTAAATTTATCTGTTTACATTTGTTGGTTAATTTTACAAAATTCGTAAAAATAAATCAAGTGAAACGAATATTTAATATAGAAGAACAATTACTGAAATAGGGTAATAGGTTGAAGAGAGTTATAAATGAAAGATTTCTTACAGAAAATGAAAAATGAAAATAATGAAAGATACCACATATAAAAATAACAAGTAATGGAATAGAACACATAATGGAAGAGGGTATTAGACGGAAGAGAGTAATTAATGGATGATAGCAAAAAATGAAAGATAACAAATAATGGATCCGGAATATAACAAACTATGGACGACACAAATTAATGGAAAAGAACAATTAATAGAAGACATTTAACAATAGCGTCATGCCTTATCCGTCAACAGTGAAAGCTAATGCCAAGGTGTTGGGACTAACCCTATGAACTGTTTTAAGTGGCCGGATAGAATACAAACAATGAATGAAGGACAGTAACTAATCGAAAAGAACCAATAAATTCAAGAGCTACATGTATTTATGGAACTGGGAGAGACAAACATATGGAAAAAGGAAATTTATAAAAGAGAATATTTCATAAAAAAAATGCCAAATAATTGAAGATAAGAAATTATTTAAAGAACAGAACAGAACGAGAGACATTGACAAACAAACAATAAGTGCGTCAAACAAGGAAGCACCGGAATGTAATTAATTAAATCGACATCACAACAAACATCAAGACTAGTAATCCATGCGGACCGACCAAGGACGGTCACCTACCACGAAACCAGGCGGTGTGGTTAAACCGGTTAATGAGTTTTAACCTTCCAACGTCCCGCATAAGACTAGAAGTACAAAAACAAATTTAAAAATTTAATAAATACACTTCATGGCGCTGTAAATCATCTCAACAACTAGCCGCACACATCGATTGTCAATAAAAATCCAAACGAATAAAAGAGAACAATTTATGAAAGATAAACATAATAGATGAAAGCAAATAATTGAAGACAGCAATTATTGAAAGAGAACAATCAATGTAAGAGAACAATTAAACGGAAGGTACATATTTTTCAACAAAAATCAAATAATGGAAGGGAAAAATTGATGAAAGAGAATATATAATAGCATTGACAACAAAATTAGAAAATAACAATTAAAGGATGAATGTTATAGATGGAGAGAAGAAGTTTTTGAAAGGGAGCAAAACACGAAAGTGAGAACAAAGAATAGAAGAGAACAATGATGAAAGAGAACACGTTAATCATCTATAAAAGGGAAATCTGCCAAAATTTCAAGCATGTTCAGCGTCACTTCCTGAGTAGGATCAGGAAATGTAGCCCAATAACAAAGAAGAGCCCCACTGAGGACACATCATACGCGCGTCTTTACACTGAACTGCAGAATGAGAGTTAACTAATCCTAATTTACAAAATGTGAATTTTACAAAGAAGGTCAGAGTTATACATGATGAGCATATACCATTTAAGATAGACTTTTGACCTTTGTTTGTAAGTGACTCTCAAACCTTAGTTATTCAAGTGTGCGTGGTTAGAGCTACATGTGTATGCATAATATAGCTAAAATAATAACACATTAAGTGTAGCAGTATTTATAAGTACATGTTAAACAAAGAGAACAATACTATAAATTGCATAAAATAATGATACATGTAATAGTGTTTTGTTTATCAGTTATTTATTATGAAAAATGAAATATGTGTTAAAAATGGAAAATTAACTTACATGTATATTCCTAAATCTGGATGTGAATGAAGCTACATACTTGCCTCAGCTAACAAAAGTACCATTGCTTAATTCAACTGGTCAAGTAAAGTTTGTCATGAAACTCATTGGGAATTTTTGTTTACATTTAAGGGTGTATCCATTGAATATACAATGTGTCTGAATAAGAACTTTATGACAAACTATTTGAAGGAATCGGAAAAAATTGATGCAAACTGATTTCAACAAATTTCGATAGAGTTGAGCACCGTGTACCGGTTTTGTTTGACCATGTCCCTTGAGGTCTGACGACTTGCAATGGTATTCGTTTTAAATAGTAGTTGGTTTTACATGTGTAATGGTTTTTCTTGTCATTATACGAGCGCACGAATGAGAACACTTAATGAATCAGTCTTTTAAGTCCCTTTGGACAAAAGAATCCAGGTTGGACTTTTTCCATTTCAACCCTAACCCGTATGACCCAGTCGTTATTCGAGTTATAAAAACTCCATCCGCCTGTCGTAACATTTTCATTTTTCGACTTCTTCTCCAACACCACTGGACCAAATTCAACCGACTTGGTAGGAAGAAATCCAAAGGGGAAGATGATTTAGATTTGTTTAACTGATGGGGTTTGACTACGTACACGGGGCCCAACAAGGGGGCCAAAAACGGTAAATTTTACAAAATTCTGATATGGTTCTTATAAACTAAAAAGGCCTAGAGCATGTCGTCTTGATATTTGGCTTTGGGTATGGATTTTCAAGTTTGTTCAAAGTGCGACCTTGGAGTCAAAAAAAGGTTATGCGCTTTGAGGTCAAGGTTCACCATTATCAATAGCAAATACATGTATGCAAACTTTGAATCGGACCAATTCCACCCACATGTTGTAGGATGCATCCCTGTGGAAGGAAAGGGGACTTATGTTATTTCAAATAATGAGGTTCGATCTCAAGGGGGTGGCACTATATAGGGATGACAGTAGCAAATCAATCGCTTTATTATTCATTATAATGTTTCAATCCGTAGAGGAACTTTCCGTTGAGATTTTGATATCAACTCATACCTTCAAATAAACATTGTTCCTAGGCGATCAGTTATTCGGCAGCGTGTATTGAAAAAACAGATATGTGCATTCAATCACCAATACTCCTGCTAAAAATAAGGTTCAATTTTTCAGGGTAAGCAATTATGTTAACTTTATAATTTTTTTACATTTTTAACTTCTTCTCAAAATGATGGAGGGTCAGCAGTAGGGGCAAACATGGGAAACATTGACAACATTATTTATAAATATACAAATATCAAAAGCTATAGGACTGTTTCAACCAGATGGACGTTAATGCCTTATGGACCTCTTGATTATAATATTAGTAAATATGTGGACTCGACGATTTAAGAGAGTGGTATTGTTATATCATTTGCTACAGTGTGATGTTCTGTTGGTGTTTCCCTTTTTAGTAAGGTCTTTATAATCATACGTCATTCTTCATAAGTTTACTTAATTTCAAAACGTGAGAGACTCATTACATATATCTGTAATCCATATATACATCATATACATTGGTAAATGTTTAAGATCATTGAATCTACCAACTGACGTGGTTATGTCTTAGTTATTGAAAAGAAAGGATCTAAACTTTCTCACAAAAAAATTTGTTTTAAACATATTTTATGTTTAACTCCCCATTTCTTTGAATTTTCCAGTCATAGTGTTACGATATGCGTCGCTATCGCCAGGTTTGCCACGTTTTTCCTCGTTTGCGCACGTTTTAACAACGTTCTGTCACGTTTCTAAACGAAGCTAAACGTGACTATGACTGCGGATTATGTTGTCACCGCTGTCGGCCGGACTTTTAAAAATGACCTGGGTTTTGCCTCTCACAAATTATTTCCCTGATTTTTTTTAATAACAAATAAATAATGCATAACCTGCGTGCAGGCAACCTTTAGGTTACAATGTACTTTCAGATATGTAATCATTGTCAATCTATGACACGTGTCTATTAATCAAGAAAGTCTTTTTGTGTAGAGTCTGTAATTTGATAGTAGATACACAACCATACATACATGTTTTATTTAACGTGAATTATTGAACATTATTTTGATATAGTAGTTAACTAGAGGGGCACTAAGGAGTATAGATTGACAAGTTTCTTGTATACTAACGCCGGAGTTTGGAGAAAGAAACACTAAAATCTATTTCGCCCATACTAGTCATCTTAGTTCTAAGAAAATGAAAGCGGATTGTATGACTAAATGTATACATGTCTGTGCTTGTGTTCAGTTTTTAAACTTTTAATTGTTATATTCTGAACGTATGTTTAGCCATTATTTTTACAAAAACCTTATATCATATGTCATAGTATGTTCTAGTAAATGTTGTTTGTAAGCTATTTTCTTATATTACGACATATATATAGTGCTTGCTGGTTAAATGGTATTGAGTTAAGTATAAGGTCTTTAAGTGCTTTAATAATGAAGTCTTGGTTGTTTTGTGTTTTTTTGTTGTTGTAAAATAGTAAATAGAAATACCAAGACGATATTTTAGGCCGTAAGTCCATGGACATTGACAAACAATGAAAACGTTGGACGCATACAGAAAAGTGAACCAAATATACATTTATTAACTAAAAATGGAAACATCACGAAATTCTATTTAAAAACTAGAAGCGAAACCAGGTGTAAATAACATTTCTTCTGCAGATCCTATTATTTCTTGTTTTAACTTTACAGTGCGTGCATATACACGTTATGTAAGTTTTTAGCAATTGATGTATGATTCATAGTCATGTAAATGTTACCTTATGTTGAACTAATATATCATATTTCTATATATTCAGCGTCTGTCTGAGAGCTTTACAGAGCTACTGTTATTTGCTAATATATTTACCGACTGTAAATAAAGAATTCCGTAACTCTAAATTATCACGGAACCAAGTACATATTTTACTATATGAATTAAGTTTAATATAGTGCACACACATTTTAAACTTTACAGGAGTGAGTCGGTGACTCATGGTTACATTTAAAACATGTGATCAGCTGTGTATAATTCCGAGTAATTAATATGCATTTCGAAATCATCAAATGTTGTGATTAAATAACAGATTAAATAGATATCTTATTGTTAACATACGAAGTTGAATGCTGTAGCATGCAAAACATAATCAGGAAGATATCAACGTTGTCCTTTCATTGGTAGACACTGCTCTGTGTATAGAGTATTTATAGCATTTGTTGCCTAATTTTACTTGGTCACGTGATCTCTTTGTTTTGACGGATGTGAAAGGTCACGTGATTCCTTTGT